>JAQIXA010000911.1:0-32120 GCA_034699045.1 Nanhermannia cf. coronata Gr-Ori-00579
TTTCAATGAAATGTTTAGATTAGGTTAGGTTTGGTTAGAGGTTAGGTTAAGGTTAGGTTGAATCAATTCCCCTTCCCTTAAAAGATTATTTTTTAATTTTTAATCTGCGAGGGAGGGGATTTTTCAAAATTTTTAATTTTTCTTTATTTTAGGTAAAGTTAGCAAAATCTAATCTAACCAAGATACATTATATTAAAATGAATAAAATAGATACCTAGGACTTATTTATTTTGGAATTTCAAAATTTCAGAATCGAAATATTTTTTTATATTAGACATATTTAAATGATTAGGTAATAATGATGGTATAAAAATTTTATTTTTTACGAATTATACGAGAGTAAGAGTAGGTAATTAATACATTTAAAATAGTAATTATATTATAGCACTTATTACTTATTACTTATCGCTTAGCACAATTTACAAAAATTACCCATATTATATTATATTATATTTAAGATTTAGCCTATATACGATCATGAATGAAGACTTGATTACAATAATACCTAGGTATAATTACAAAATTATGCAATTAAATAAAATAGACATGTGTAGTGTTACATATAATAGCCGATATTACATTAATAAATATTTTGTAACAAAAAAAAATTCAAAAAAATAAATCAAAAGAACCTAAAGATCCATAAATATTCAAGTCCCTATATTATAGTCCTACAACTTGCTTAGACATAATATTAAAGATAATAGATCTACTAAAATTAACTTTGAAAATAACGACACAAATTGGCAAGAAAATCCTTTTAAAAATAAAAATAGTTCGATAGATATATGAAGAGAGCACTCTGTATTATAAATTATAAATTGGTATTAATTAAGTTAAACTTAAACAGAAATTTTATAATTTTAATTTGAATTCATTTTTATACCTATAATATAAATAAGTACCTATTTTTATGATAATACATTTATAATAATTCATTTGGTTATCGTATAGTAGATATATAAAATACTTTGAAAGTACAAAAATTGTTAAGTACCCTACCTATGCCTATGTATATAAAACCTAATTCTAATTTTATTATTACCTTACATATTAATATTATTATTACCTACCAATGCTATTATTGCTGGATTTTAATTTAAAAAATCGATCAAAAATCACGACGACAAGTACGTTTACAAAAATTGTTTATAAAAATTAATTAACCTATACCTATCATTTTTTGGACTAAAAACTATAATATAATTATAAAGGCAATCAATCTAATATTTATTATTTAAGCTATTTAAGTACCCTAATAACTCCTAACTAATCCTGATCCCTGATTTGAGATTCAAGTAAAAAATGCACAAAAATAATTTTGGTCAAAAAGATAAGTAAAAAGTATCATATATCGTATATATACCTAATTCTAAAATTCCAATTATAAAAATATTTAGTGGGTAGAATATTAAAAAATTCGTTCAAGTTCCATTTAATAGAAGAAGTAAAAATAAAAATGCAGTTAAATAAATAAATGTCCAATATGGCAGTTTAGTAATTATTAATTATCAATTATCAGCAATTAAAAGTAATGCCGACTAGTTATATAATCAGTTCCTTCATTATATTAGGGATACTTAAAAAATTAAAATGAGATTTAGTGCAAATAATTTACCTATCTATAAATCTATCTATCTATCATAAATCTATCTATCATAAATCTATCTATCATAAATCGATCTTATAAAATAAATTAGTCTGTTTTTTTTAGCTCTTTTTGATTTCTCATATTTGGAGTAGCTAAATAAGTAGGTATATTTTTAATAAATGCCTATTATATTATGTTAATTTAAATGCACGAGATAGATGATTATTATTCTATTTTCATAATATAACTCCACTAGAGAATTAAAAATAGAATTTTACTTAACTTAACTAAATTGGGTTAAAGATGGTGATTTCTTTCTCCTCCTCCATAATCCATTTTGCTCTCAACACCACCACCATTAGTATTGCCAATATCCTTGGTCATCTGGCCCATGGGGTTTAACTTTAAATAATCACATTTATATAATTAATAATCTTGATATTGATAACCCACATTAAAAAAAAATACCTTTGTTCGTGGTGGTTCAAATACATATTTTATATGATTCTCAAGATAGTCAATCACTAAAAATTAAAAAAATAAGATTAATTAATAATAGATAATTGTAATTAAAGTATCAACATTATCTAAAGGGTATTATTTAAATTTAATTTGTGTAGTATGTGTGTATGTACCTGCATTGGGTTCAAAGCAAGAGATGAGAGAACCAGGAAGGATTTCAATTATAGGAGACTCAATAAATTGGACAAAGTAAAAAGGCTTTTGATACTTGGACGTCACTGGTGGCTTCTTCACACCTGCAAATAAATATAAAATTATAAACTTATTTAAAAATCATAATCAACTTAAGAAATCATATTTTTTAAGGTATTAAAATATTATTTTGTATTTTATCCTACTGTATCTCCTATATTATATGGAAAGCAGTTTTTTGTAAACTAATATAGATTCGGACTTGACACTTGAATCAATAGCATAATAATAATAATATAAGTAAAACATAATTATTATTACCTATTATTTTGTAAAACTCGTATCCTTTTTCAAATCCATTTCTCACATCAATCTCTTCACTATCCCCCCCTTTATTCTCTTTCCCTTTCTCCTAGAACAAAAAACAAAAATTAAGCATTTTTAATAGCTCAATTATAAATATTTTATAATAGGTGTTACCTGTCCATTAATTTCCTCATGATTGCTAAGGTCGGTGTTGTTGGTGGTTGTGGTGGTAAGAGTCGGTTGCAAAAGTTTTTGTAATGGTGCTGGAGGTGGTGAGACTTCGTAGACGCCATCCCTTATTTGTTGTACAGGTTTAAATCCACTCTCCGTTGCAACCTGCTGTGCATTTTGACTCTGCTTCTCAAACTCCTCAATCAACCCTTCACCACCTCGAAGGATATTCGACCGTGGCTCCCATGTATTATGAGCACTATTATTATTGGGAAGAAGAAATTAACAAAATTATGTTAAAATTAAAATTATTAGATCATTGATGTTGATGAATTAGAATAGAAATAAAATAGTAAAAAAATAAAATTAAAAGTTACCTGGAGTATCCCTGCCACTTGATGAGATATTCCGTTTTTTGACATTTAATCCTCTTTCGAAGTATTTTCTCCACTGTAAATAATTCTTGTTTTTGTGATGACCTCGATCTTGACCTCGATTGTCCAGGCCTGTTCTTTTTAATGATTTTATTGCTGGTAGTAGTAAGGCTCGCACTATTCCTAGTTTTTAGATTTCCTGTTTGAGTTGGAGGAAGTGGTGGTGGAGGTGCAATTGGTATAAGTGCTGGAGCAGGCTTGTTTCCAGTACTCGTTGTTGTTGAATTAGAGGAGGAGGAGGATGAGGAAGATCTTTTGAGCAAACTTCGATTTAACCGACCATTCTTCTCAACTGATCCAGCACTCATGGCTTCAAAAAATGATGGTCCCTTGTCAACTTGTCAATGTCACCCAGGACCCTGAAATCAAATTAATAAAAATCTACTTTAATACCTTAATATAAATATAAGCTTTTAATTTAAAATATCAAATCTAAAGTTAAGAGTGTATTTAATAAAAAGTGATTTTA
The DNA here is from genome assembly GCA_034699045.1 of Nanhermannia cf. coronata Gr-Ori-00579. NCBI lineage: Eukaryota > Metazoa > Arthropoda > Arachnida > Sarcoptiformes > Nanhermanniidae > Nanhermannia > Nanhermannia cf. coronata Gr-Ori-00579. The sequence goes on from JAQIXA010000911.1 coordinate 3,626, forward strand.
TAAAAAAAAAATGACACCTGAGACCTGAATGAACGGCTCAAGACTCTTTATTTATTTTAACTTTTATTCTTCAGGGGTCAGATGGTCAAGAAGTAGGCAGGCAGGGGCAGGAGGATGTTGAGCAGTTTTAAGTGAATGTCAATGCAATGGTGATTGACAGTGGCAGTGATTGAGGTCCAAGTTCAAGTATTTCTAGATTAAATAAATAATAATATAAAAGGTTAGTTAGAGTACTTAAGGTGGTGGTCATTTATTGTCCAATTTAATTACAATTAAGATAATTAATTAATAATATGTACCTGTTTCATACCTGGTAAAATGTAAAAAAATTTCTGAGTCAAAAGAAGGAGAAAGCAGCTGAGCTCGAAAACGAAAACTAGGAAAATAATAAAAATCTATTATTTTATTATTGTAGAACTAGTAAGTTGAGACCATGCTAAGCACTTCGGCAATACACTCAAGAAAATGAAATGAAAAAAAAAAACTTCTGTGCTGTGGCTCTGAATTATTAACATTATTTAGGATTTGAAATTTTTTTTTACTCAACCATAATTTAACTTTTTGCAACTTTTTGACCTTCTCTCCTCATTAATCATCCTTAAAACCCTAGTATGTACATATTAAAATCACCTAATTTCATGCTCCATTTTTAATGAAAATATGTGGACATTTATTGTTCAATAGTTAGCTTACTATCTAAGCTTACTATCTCTTGTTCCTATACTCTTGTCCAACTCTTATAATAATAATAATATATAAATGACATAAGTATTTATATAATATTCCACTAGGTAATTCAAAAAATCAAACTTATTTAACGTTGACATATTGTCCTTAGTTATATTCCTAACCAGCATACACTTGACCTAGAGGTCAAATACCTTGTTTATTTGATTATTATCCATCTTATCATTTAACGTGACAAAACAACTTTGCTTATAATTTTTTTTTAATTTTTAGGCTTAAAATCTAATAAGAAATCATCAAGGTTCGTAACTTTTCATCACCATTTCTTGCCAGTGACATCTCATACAATCATACAATTACATAGTGCACCATTGAATTGGTCTTAGAATTCAATGGTGATTCTGCTTTTTGAAGTCATTCAAAAAAATGCATACTTATAGTCTACATAGTCTATAGTCACAAACCTAGTTAAAGCCAAAAGTTGACCTAGGTCAACTATATACTATCTCTTAACTAGGCTCAACTTTAGCTTGCTTTGGTCTCTTATTAATATTTTGTCAACTTGATAGTTAAATAGGAAGATCATCCATTGTAGTATTCTAAAAAAAATACAAACAAACAAACAAACAGACTTGCTGAGGTCCTTATAAAAATTGATATATATATATAGGTACAAAACAAGACTAGAAACTAAAAAAGTAAAATTGAAATTTTTTCTTCGTCACTCTCTACTCTATCAAATAATTGGAAATAGAATTACCTAATTAAAAGTCATTTATTAAAGAAATTTAAAATTAAAAAGTTTATTAAAAGTCATCATCAGACTCCAGGCCAGGTCAAAAAAGACCCCAGCAAATCCATCACCAAATACAAAAATAATTGTATTTTCTAGAAGATTCTTGTGCAATAATTATTGCAAAATTAGAACCGGAAGTCAACTCAACACACACACACGTACAACACACGTAAGTTTATGATTTAATTGATTTTACTGATTATTATTTACCTAGGAATCAATCATTATAAGTTATAAACTTATAATTATTGATCTTCTAATCTATTTATAATTTAAATTAAGGATTGTGTAATAAGATCCAGCAGACTCCACAGAAAAGCTAAAAAGCCAGGGTCAGGTCAGGGACTCGCCATCGACCCTTCAAACTGGACATCTACTAAATACCTACATTTACATTTAACTGACAGGTAAGCTAATTAAACTTCAAACTACTATGTACTAATAAATAATACAACTAAACTAACTTAAATTTAGACATTTTTAAAGGGTTTTTGTAACCTCTGATTTTATTTTTATTTTATTAGGTCAACTGTTGGTGGTCCCTTGTTTTTGCTCGAGGATTATTCGGTTCTGCCATCATGCCAACATACGTCACTTGTAAATATTTTTTTATTTTTATTTTTATTACTTATTCAATATATACCTACATTAATTGGCTATTATTTATAAGAATCTAGTAGATAGAGGATTATAATTTCACTTGACTATTTTTAATTACTGGGTAATTAATTCTTGTTTTTTTTGTGTGTATAGCTTCAGGGACCCTTCAGTCACAACGACCATGGAGCTTCGGTTTGATCACAGACTTTTTCTATGGAACCCTCAATTTTGTCAGCCTTTTGTAAGTACCCTACCTAGAAAAGATTAATAATTAATAATTAAGTACCCTACTTACTCAACCTTATTACGAACTAGCTAAATTAATCTACAATTTAGATAGAAAATAGAATATAAATTAACAATGTTAATTTAGAAAGGATCTCTTGCGGGCTTTCAGGCCTTTAACCACCATATTAATAATTTAATTAACTCAATATATAAAGGCCCATCATTAAGGAGTAAACCCAAAGATATCCTTTTTCTATTCGGCATCACTTGCTGAAATTAGCAATTTATTTATTTTTTTAACTTTTGCCCTATTATTCATAACTCATAACTAAACTACATGTAATTTAATTGTCTTTTTTTATTTTTATTTATTTTAGCTTCAGAACGTTGTTTAATTTTAACGGCGAGACGCAACGAAGGGGTCAATATGGAAGTCAAAGTGCTCCAAGAACTCCAGGTGGTAGAAGGTAACAATTTAACATTGAAAAATATTTTTTTTTTCTCTAATAATAATTATTGAAAGATTTTTAACTACCAAATATAATAACCATAATTTTATTTTTCTACATTTTTAGAATGGGAGGTGTTAGCCGAGTTTCAGGAATAGCTTCTCCACCTGCATGTAAGATGATTATTCTAATTTTTAATATCCAGTCATTTTAAGTTGGTATTTATTGAACTTTTTAGGTTAGTAATGTATGATACCTATCTAATCTATTTTTATTTTTTAAAATTAAAGGTGCTCCAGGAGGAGGGTGAGGATAATTTCTCCATTTTTCGACGACTAATTCAACATTAGTCTCAAAATGGATACATCTTACATCATCATCACCATCGCAAAATCATCAATCAAAATCAAAAATTCAAAGAAAATTCTTTTTTTTAGTCATTTTACTCATCAACTTCAACTGCTTGCTGATGTCTTGAATGATTTTATGATGTTCTTTCAATAAACTTGAACTCTCAAGCTTGGAAGGGCTGATTTTAAGAAAAGAAAATTCTTCAACAATCAACTCTATCTAAACTAGTAAGTAAGCACCCTTTCCAGTCCTCATTTCCAAATTAAATCTACTATACTTACTCTTACTACATATAAAAAATTTTCTACGATAATTTTAAGGTACCTTATAATACCTTATACTTATAGGTATAAAATATAGTTCGCAAAAGTATTTACATTTTAATATAAATTGTAAGACACTTGTAATATTTAAATTTAAAATCTTGTAAAAATATGATTTGTAGAATTTGTCTGACAAGTTAAAATGTCGTATCGTATCGTTTTCCTTCCTAAAATATATAAATTTTATATTTATTTATTCAAATAAATTTGAAAAGTTAAGAAAAATGGTTGAACAAAATTTTGCAAAATTTTGTCATATAAAAATTTATTTAGAGCTTTCAATGCTAATAAGCCCATGCATTGCTTTGAGCTATTTAATTTTGCAATTTTGAGCTTTTACAAATAAGTGAACCTTTAAAGGCATATAAGACTCCTGTGTTTAAACTCTAATATTTTTTAAACCAAAAAATTGCTAGGCTAGGTTTTTTTTTTACATAATATGTATATAGTTATATAGCTAGCTGGCACAAAATTTATGTTAATTTCTTTGTTTTTTTGAGTCTCCTCGAATTAATATGATAATATATCTGTAGATAGATCGATTAGGTGTGTGACCCTTATAGGACTAATTTAATTTATTCTAATTTCTAACAAGGAATAGCTCTACTATTTTCAATTTCCCTTAATTCTTATTTATAAATGATAAAAAATATGATTACAATTCATACAGTTTAGGAGAATATAAATATTATGTAAATACATTATAGTACCTTACCTCTATATTCTCCTAGTTTTTCTATCTAGGTAGGGCTATTTATTTAACTTGTCTTTTACAATAAATTGTTTTCGATGGTTCTATTCTAAATTACTAATTGCTAGGTATATACATAATATACGTATATGCATAGGTAGGCAGGTAGATAAGTTGTACAAGTAAATTTAAATGACAAATTACGATTTTACAAAATTTGAATGTACTGATATGTTATATTATGGTATAGATTGTAGATCTAATCTATGTAGTAAATGTAAAAGTTTTACACACCAATCACCAAAGTATTCTTATGATAGGTTAGTAGATAGGTAGGCAAATTATGAAAGAAATGTAGGTTTAAAGTACCCTACCTACATACTCGTACATACATACTTTTACATTTACCTACCTATGTGATTTTGTATTTATGTGAGTAAAATGAGCAGCAGGATTTTTAGTTATTTTAGCCTGCTCTACTCTAATGTATGCTTATGATAGGATAGTATTGAGGTATTGAGTAGGGTATAGTGAATCTCTGATGAATGCATTTTGTGTTTTTGTCAGTTGAGTTTATTTTATTTTATTTTTATTTTACGAGGTTTAGGTATAAGGTTAAAGGACTAATATTGTACCATGAATATTGTGGTACAATATTCTATCATATTGTATTAGTATATGAGTATATGAGTGTATGATACAGAATAATATTATGATGATGATGATGATGATATTTGGGTATTTGGGGTGTATATACGCACGAAAGCAATGCAATGCAATACTCGTTTAATGGTATAGAAGGGAGAGGTAATATTGAGTATAGGTATAGGGGTACTCGTAATGTTGAGTTGATTTTTGAGTTTGAGTTTTGTGTAAGCGAATGAAAAGACTCGAAACTCGAAATGAACCAAGAAAAATTTTGAAAAATAAAGCCAAGCTCAGCCAGCCTTCATAGAAGAGAAGTGATCGAGTCGAGCAACAAGTTCAACTATACTTGGAATACTCCTATATAATTTTTGAGCCGTTAAATTCAACCGACTGAAAATACCCCACCAATTTTTATTTTTTAACTAACTTTCTTCAAATAACTCTCAAGTTAAATTACTCCAATTGCAATGGCGGATGTTGAAGTAAAGGTCGCTGAGCCAGCCAAAAAGGCGAAGGGAGCACCAAAAGCTAAGAAAGCAAAGCCAGCACCACCACCACCATCAAACAGGACTCCCAGAAAAGCCAAGGTTCCCCCTTTTTTTAAATAATTTTTACTATTTTAAGAACTATATTTAACTTGGCTTTTATTTTTCTAAATATTTATTTACTTTGTATATCCGTATAGGTGCAGGCGAAGGCAGCGATGACGACAGTCCGTATTCCACGGGTTAAGGGGGGGAAAGTGGGGAAGAAAGCATCTCCCAAGAAAAAGAAGTAAAATTCCTCTCATAAATTCTGTAAGTTTTTATAGCATTTTTGACAAAATTTGATATCATACTTATAATGCATTTAAGGGTATCATTCTATTAAGTATTTTTTTTAATTTACAGGTAATTATATCTACTAAATATTAACAATTTTAAAGCTGAAGCTGACTGAAGACTGAATTCAAGTTCAAGTTAGTTAAGTGACCAATCTCAATTCTATTACACCTAATAATACACGTCTAAATTTCTGCCTGCCTTTTGAAAAACTTCAACTTTACTCTGGAAATTACTCTGGAATTGAACGAACTGGATGTTTTCAATATAATCTCTCTCTCAAACTATTTTCAATTCTTCGATTATTATTTTAGGATAAGTATACTCGTAGCTTAGTAGTACTAGATAATATATATAGAATAGTAGTAGATTTAAACCTTTTTAAGTATATCCATTCCTCAATTAAAAAATTTTTAAATATTTAATTATATAAATAGTATTTAATTACCTAATACTTGTAAGGTATTTATACAAAATCTAGACCTAAAACTGCCTTGCCAAGAAGCCAATGCCATTTTTGACTAATTGTTGTAAGAAATGAAATTATTTTACAAAAAAAAAAGTGCATTACTAGAGCTAATCGATCGTTTGATAAAAAGCTAGGGATTATTATAATATTGTGTCTTCTATATAGATCACCTTGTTGAGTATATAGTATATACACAAGAGTTCAAATTTGTTTAATAACTAAGTAGATATTTTTTTTTTATCTAATCTGCCTAATCTAAATCTAAATATTATTGTTTATGAAATGGAAAAAAGACATAGGTATATAGGTAATAACATATGGATTTTATACTTTATATTTTATATTATATCTTTAACTTACATATATTTTAAAATTAATACAAACTAACTGATATCATTTTATAAAAAGAGGAAATTAATAAAAAACAAAATAATTAAATAAACAAACAAATAAACAAACAAGGTTCAATCATGTCCTCGAGTTTTCTATACTAAGAATAAGAACTCTATATTAATATAGGTATGTATACTATTTTAATATAGTCATTTAATTAAGGGCTCAAATTTCAAGAATTTTGATTTAGTTTATAGAGACATAATAAATAAGGGCCTTTAGATACTTATTGGTTAAAATAGCTTTTAAGTTTAAGTACCCTACATATACCTAGGGATCTTTTCAACCCAATCATAAGCTCTAGGCTTCTATAAGGCTTAAGTTCAGCAGAAATATAGGTAATATGAATATGGTATCGGTATATATATATGTGTGTATATGTGTATATAATGTTTGTAGGAAATTTTTTAGACTTTGAAAAAAATCTGCTGTATTTTTTGAAGTACCATATATACCTATAGGTTTAAGCGCACTACTCGATTTTTGATTTCGAGTAAATACAGGTAGTTATTTACTAAATTAAATTTTAAAATACCTATACATACTAATAGTAAATAACTAGTTAATTATTATTTTAATTTACAGACCGTTAGTTAGAATAGTTAGATTTTTGTATTATACTGTTATATAGTAGGTAGTAGAATTACCTAGTTGAAATTTGCAAATTTCTTTAGGTAATTTTAGGTAATTTTTATGAATCTGGATAATTCTTGGTGCTATATAATTACAATCAATCAATATTTTGGATTTTTCTAAGCTAAAAATTCTAATTTTTAAAAGTGTTCAAAAGTAAAATAATGATTATATAAGGGCCTATTATGCCAATAAATTGTGATTTTGAGCCTAGATAATTAGGCAAAAGTGATTTTTAGTAATTTTTAAGAAAGCTAAGGTACTCTATAATACCTTGCTAAACAAATAGTACTTGGGTACTTGTGTGATGTTCGAGGCTGAAGGTTGTTGCGAGGACGAGTTGAATGATCCAAGGCTCCCCCACCTTCAGCACCAACACAACGAGGTTCAATAACTATTTTACATTTTTTAGTTCAAAAAAAACATTTTCCTATGACTTGACCTCTGAATTTTGGAAATTAATTATACCCTTAAACCTTATTTTAACCCAAATTTTTTTAGTTGAATTTTGTTTGTTTGTAATTAAACTAACTTGCAAGTCAATCAATCAATCATGCCTGAGACAACCAGACTTACTAGACAGGTCAAAACCATTTTTCATTTTTTTTATTTTATGATTTTGCTTTTTTTTATCATTTTAAAGCTTTTTAACCTAATGTTAATGTTAATGAAATATAAAATATTTTTTATGATTCCCTAAATAAACAGCTTCAACCGGGCTTCATCAGGCGAGCTCAGACTCATCAACTCAGAGATGTATTCAAAAAGGTACACTTTTTTCTATTTCAATTTTTTGAAAATTTTTGTAATTTTTGGCTAATTTTTGTGGTTTTTTTTTGCAGTATGCAAGTGTGGATATTGATGGAGAGCTTTACATGAGGTACAGGACTAGAATTTTTTTTTCAAAAGTATCTTATACTTATCCTTAGGACTTGTTGACTTTCATTGATATTTTATGTCAATTTTAGCATCGAGGATTTTGTGCGGAAATTCCTAGGATTATATAGGAATGCGGATTATAATGAGAGGTCGGTCAAACTCATCGGAGGAATCATCGACAGTTGGTTCAATATTTTTAAAGATACTTTTTATATATAGTGTCTAATTTTGTCGAATTTTTTACAGCTTCTAAAGATGGGCTTATTTCTTTCCCTGAATTTCAAGCTTTTGAGGGATTACTCTGCCTACCAGGTTCATACTCTATTTAGAGATACAATTAAATTTTCAGAGCTAATTATTAAAATTTTTAATTTGTAAATTTAGATGCATTGTTTCGCATTGCGTTCCAGTTATTTGACACTGGAGGTCAAGGACTGGTCACAATGGAAGAATTCACTGAAGTTATCAAGTGAGTCCTAGCATTTTATTTACATATAAAGATGTATTTCAATTTTTGCCAATTTTCTATCAAGATCAACGACGCTGATCGAGAAAATCCCGTTCGATTTTGAGGGGAGTTTCGTGAAGCTCTATTTTGGTCGAGAAAAACGAAGAGTCATCAACTATTCTGAATTTTCACAGGTTAGTAGCTTAAAAGTCAACTTAAATGACCTCAAAATGAACTAATTTAATTTTTTTTTTTGAAATTTGCAGTTTCTACATGACTTCCATGAGGAATGTGCTGTTGAAGCATTTAAGAAGTTTGATCCAGATGGAACGGGCTTCATCACCGCCATGGATTTCTACTTCATTATGACCCAGGTCAAACCTCATCTACTCACTTCAAAGGTCACCGAAAACCTCGTCGCCGTAAGTAAAATATCGATGAATATTAAAAATACTTAGCAAAATATTGAAATTTTTAGAGACTTTCTCCAAATCCAAATAATAATTTAAGGGTATTTTAAATGTTCTTTCTGGGTTTTTTTTGGGTAGGCTGCTGGTGGTGGAAGTACTGGAGGCCACAGAGTTTCTTATCCATTTTTCATGGCCTTCAACTCACTTCTCAATCAGATGGAATTGATCAAGAGGATTTACCTCAATGCAACCCAAAACAAGAGGTAAAATTACAATAAATATAAATATATTTACTATATTATCTTTTTAACTTTTATTTTTGGTAGGGATGTGTTTGTTACGAAGGCCGAGTTCTTACAATCTGCTCAACTTATGTCACAGGTCAAGATAGAAAGAAATTAGATCCTGTAGTAAAAATACAATTTAGAAAAAAACCTAATTTATCAATTTTTTTGATTTTTTGATTTTTGCAGGTCACTCCATTAGAGGTTGACATTCTATTCAGCTTGGTGGATCTCCTGGAGCAAACTTCTGGTCGGATCGAATATTCGAATTTAGAGGTCATCACTCCAGAGCTCTACTTTAAGCAGGTTGTGAGCAAAATGCGAAGGGCCATCGACCTCAAATACGTAGAGGTAAATTATATACCTAAAATTAAAAAATCACAAAAATTCAGCTTGCCACCACAATAGCTCTGCTGGAGATATATATCCAAAATTACAATATGTATATCGATAAGTATCTCTATAATGCTCAGCTGTAGTTTATGTCCATTGTCTACAATTAGTAAAATAAGTAGGTAGGTACTTATACATTAAACATAAGTACCTAATGTAATAGTACTCTTAATAATAACAGATTAATAAATGTATGATAGAAATAATTAAAATTGAATTTAGAGATCGCATGCTGATGCCTGTTTTCTGTTTTTATTTTGTTAGAGTCCTGAGCAGAGAGGGATGTTCACACAAGTACTCGAGTCCGCATACCGCTTCACCCTCGGATCACTTGCTGGAGGTATTCAATTAGAATTCTGCTAGAAATTTCATTCGAATTTCATTAATTAATCATCTGTCTTTGTATTATTAATTTGCATGAGCTTCGAACCATTGCAATGCAATAGAGCTTAATTATTATTATTATGTGCCAAGCTCACAAAATATTTTTTTTTAAATTTTAATTTCAGCGATTGGAGCGAGCTCAGTTTATCCCATAGACTTGGTCAAAACTCGAATGCAGAACCAACGTGCAGGATCCTTCATTGGAGAGTTGATGTACAAGTCGAGTTGGGATTGTTGTAAAAAAGTCATTCGACACGAGGGATTTGGAGGGCTTTATAGAGGGCTGTTACCGCAATTGGTCGGGGTGGCTCCGGAGAAAGCTATAAAGTTAACGGTAAACTATACTATCCATTATAATTGTGCGAGCCCTTACTATTCAACATTGCTTGCAAATTGTCCGTCTGTCTGTTTGTCTGTCGAGAGGATAACTCGAGAACTACTGGACCGATCTTAACCAAACTTGATATGGAGGACCCCATAGGGTGGGGGGGGGGTGCCATTTCGACAAAAAACCCAGGTGGCCTCACCCCTTCCGGTGCTGGGGACCCTTTAAGGGTCCGCCGGAACCGCAAAATTTTTTTTATTATAAAATAACATTTCATAGCTTTGCTCGCACAATTAATAATCAACTTCTAGTGATCAATAATCAACTTGTAGCCTAATCAACTTCTAGTTGATTAAAGCCTAGTACATATGTGAAATTTATCATCTCAAATCCTTAATTTTAAAATTGTGAATGAAATTCAGGTGAACGATCTAGTTCGAGACAAGCTGTATGACTCAAAGGGACGAATTCCACTATGGGGAGAAATACTGGCTGGAGCATGTGCTGGTGGATCCCAGGTTGTATTTACAAACCCACTGGAAATCGTCAAGATCCGATTACAAGTAGCTGGAGAAATTGCTTCAGCAAATAAAGTCTCTGCATTCAAAATTATTCAAGAACTCGGACTTTTCGGCCTATACAAAGTAAGCTATTAATAAGTTTTAAATCTTTGACAGATATAATCGTAATTCTGTTTTGTCAGGGTGCGAAGGCTTGTGCCTTACGAGATATACCCTTCAGTGCTATTTATTTTCCTGCCTATGCACATGTCAAAGTGAAATTCCAGGATGAAAATGGGTACATTATCATCATTTTCTTAAAATTTTCTATAAATTTCCATAATCTCATCTCATCATTTCTTTCATTTAAATAGGTATAATTCACCCTTAAGTCTCTTGGTCGCTGGAGCAATAGCTGGTATGTAACTTCAATTAAGTTCAAATTTTAAATCAAAAATATTTACGAGTTTCTCTTTTGTAAAAAGGAATCCCTGCTGCATCCCTGGTGACACCAGCCGATGTCATCAAGACGAGATTGCAGGTGGTGGCTCGAACTGGACAAACCACATATACCGGTATTTGGGATGCAGTTAGAAAAATTCTAGCTGAAGAAGGATTCTCTGCATTATGGAAAGGTACCTAAATATTTCAAAAAAGTACCCTCCTATACACATATTATATATATAGAATAGATGATATTATAAAGCTGATTTTTCTGTGTTTCCAGGTGCTGGAGCTCGAGTTTTACGGTCAAGTCCTCAATTCGGAATAACCCTCTTAAGCTACGAACTGTAAGTACCAAAAATTTCTTGAAATATTTTCTCAAAATTTTGAAATTTATAGATCATACTCGTATACACATATCATTCGTATTAATAAGTATTCGATATACAAATTCTGATTTGGATTTTTTTGTACTTTTTTTAGGCTTCAACGTTTCTTATTCATCGACTTTGGTGGTACAAGGCCATCAGGTTCTGAGTCCATACAAGAAGTACTCCCACAGCTCAAATCACAATTACCAACACCTGCAACTCCAACCCCATCTTTACCTGCTCCTTCAGCACCTGCTGGAACACAAGTGGTGGAGGAAGTGGTGGTGACTCCAACAGTGTCCGAGAGGAATGCTGACCATTTGGGCGGCTTTGAAGTCGCATTACCCATACTAAAGGGAATTGAGACAAAATTCGGAATCACTTTTCCCTTGGTAGCCAAAAAATGAAGTCCTCGATCGAGAGAGTCCTTAATCTAAAAAAAATGAAGTCCTCGAGAGTCCTTATTTATCTAAAATGCTATCATATCAAAGTGCCTTCAGCCTTCCCCTCATATAATTTCATTTGCATTTTAACTAGAACAGTACAAAGTACCTACACCTCGGATACTAATCCTTATACCTACAATCAATTTTTACTTTGCATTTTAATAATATTTAAGTACCTACCCCAGTCGTCGGGAACGGGAAAAAAGTGTCCCCTTATTTCTATTTCTAACCATTCTATCCAACTAACTCTTGTTGTTGTTGTTAAAGTTGTTGTTTTCATTAATTCCAAACAAAGCTAACGATAAGTATTATCTACCTTTATTACATACTATGTTTATGTATTGTTGACAAAACTAACGAAAAAAAAAGTATTTTTTGCGTCCCTTAACTTAACTTATACTAACATATCAAAATGATGGGTTCAATCAAAAACAAAGTATTTTATACAAATCTAAAAAAAGCTTTATTAAACAAACAAACTCTTGCCTTAATTGCACCAAATAACCTAAATATTTCGAATTACTAATTTATCTTATACCTACCTACCTACCTACCTACCTACCTACCTACTTTTTAACCCTTAAAAAAAGTGTATTCAACTTATATAAAATTAGTATTTTAGTTTAGATTAGGTATAAAAAAAACTCGAAAGTATTTAAAATTTTATCGCATTCATATTATGTAAAATATCTTATTATAGTATTCAAAGATAATGCAAATAAAAAGAATTATCTATACTAATAGTACGAACATAAATCAAGGATATACAAATTGATTTTTCAAGTAGTTAGGTTATATTTGCGAATTCGAAAAAATATACTTTATTTCTCAGTATCAGTAGATCAATGTGTTCATAAATACAATTTTTCATATTTCATATAATAATAGTAGGTATTTTAGGTAATATAATCAATAATTTAACAATTTTTGCATCATAAACAGTTGATAATTATTTAGTTATAGCTTTCTCTATTCTGTACATTTTACATTATTATGTATATATATCTTTTTTCCTAACTAACTAACTAACTACCTACCATTTACCATACCTATAATCTAATAATATATCTATGTAGGTACCTATATCTAAAAGGTATACATAAAATGCAATAGATATAATGGTAGGTAGGTAGTACACTAATAAAAGTAATAAAATGTATTTTATCAATACTAGTAGGTACACATGAGTCAAATGAAACCTGTTACTATTATTATACACTAGAAATACACATTATTTTTGAGAAATAAAAAAAATTAAAATACATTTTATCCATTAAATGCAAATGCAAATGGGGGTAAAAAAAAGTGAAATAAGAATACAAAAAAAAAAATAAAATAAAATAAAAGTATTTTCCTAGTATGTATCCTACTCTCTAATCTCTAACTATCCTTATTATACAATTAAAATTTAAGTTATTCTAATTATTAAAAATCTAGCTATCATCCATAGATTATTTGTAGTATATTTACTGGTAGTAGTCGTGGTCAACAAGTTCTACTCTAATAAACACTATAGCTATAGTAGTAGGATACTTGTCTCTAAATGCTTTTTATATACTCGTATAGAAATGCTTGAATTATACATAGTTCATTTAAATGCTGATTTTTAAGTAGTTTAAATCATGCATGTCATACAGAGGTTCGAGTTCTGTTGCATACAATCGTCGTGACAAAATACTCCACACTTTCGACACATTATATACGCCCGAAGGTCACAGATACAATTACCACTACCATCCACAACTACACCACCACCTAGACCACCCATATCTTCCACCAGGATATTCTGCTGTTGTTGCCGCTGCTGATTATTTTGTGTTACACTTCCATCGAGTGGAACCTTTGAGGGTCCACTATCTATAACTTTGAAAATATCGAAATCTCCACCATTCATATAACTCCCTCCTCCATTCGAAGGTCCACCACTTCCTCCTCCATGTTGTTGTTGTTGTTGTTGAGAGCCTTCTGGGTCAGGGATGCTAATGACAGGGTGCTGTCCAGGTACAGTGATGATTCGAGGTTCGATCTTGATGGCGGTCATAACTGACGATGGATTCTGATGAGAAGAACTCCCCAAAACTTGGATTTGACCACCAGGACCTTGTCCAACAAGTGGTGGGACTTTATGCTGTGTTGTTCGAATGTTGTTAACTGAAGACTGTAGTTGTTGTTGGATGAAAGATCCTGGTTGATTCACATGTAATCGAATTATATTATTTTGTTGTGGTTGAGTAAAAACTCGACTCCCATTTCCACGAATCTGCTGCTGTTGTTGTTGTTGTTGTTGTTGAGGTGGGGCTGAGAAATATAATTTATTTTGACCCATCTGTTGCTGCTGATTCTGGTTAGGTTGAGAAAATTGTGTTGAATTGAGGAGTACTCTGATATTCTCTTGAACATTATTATTCGAAGAACGGGTTTCAAGATTTGAGCCATTTAAATAAATAGTCGACGATGAGCCAGAGCCACCACCACCAGCATTGACAAATTGCGGGCTTCCAGTGGTGCTAGTTGTTAAAATATTTTGCTGTTGATTTGGTGGAGCTGAAGAAGCTCTCGTCGGTGGAATCAATTTTTGTTGTTGTTGTTGACCAGATGTTCCTGGTTGTTGTTGTTGTTGGCTTTGTTGTTGAAGGATTGATGCAGGGACAGCGAAGCTAGTAGGGACTCCATTGGCACCAGTCGTATGAACTATTATAAACTGCTGCTGCTGCGGCGGCTTCCCCTTCTCTTTATTATCCTATAATACATATGTATTATTAAAACAATCATTAATAAAACTCAAAACTCATCTTTAATTGAATAGATATACCTACACTTTATTAAGAAAAATAAATAAAAGCAAGCATAAAAATCGATTGTACGACAACTGATCCAAAAACCAACTGGTCCAATGACAACGACAACTGATCCAAAATATAAATGAAATAGAATCTGACCTTTTTTTAAAAGTTTTTGTCTATTCTTAAGGTAAGTACCTAAATATTTTAAAAGCTTTCAATAATCTCTAAACAAATCGGACCTTTAAGCCCTATTTATAGTCGACGGAAAGCCGTCGGCAAGACGACGGCAAGAAATATTTTATATTGAATTTCATATACAAAAATCGTTTTGCCGTCGGCATGCCGACGGCTTTCCGAGACTATAAAAAGGGCTTTAGAATAGACAAAAACTTTTAAAAAATGGTCAGATTCTATTTCATTTATATTTTGGATCATTGTCGTTGTCATTGGACCAGTTGGTTTTTGGACCAATTGTCGCAGTACCTAAAAATCGTATAGGTATTTAAGTACTATTATGCTAAAGTACTACCTACTAAGGTCCTACTAATAATAATTATTTAGAAAAGGTTAGAAATAAATTAAGATTTAAAGAAAAGTATAATAAAGCAGTGATTTCGAAATATTTGCAAAAAAATACAAGAAATGTTAGCTTAAAATTAGGCAAAAAAAAAAAAGAAAATTATTTAAGGTTATATAGATAGGTGCAGGTTCTTCAGTTCGAGTTCTCACCTGCTGAATGATAATGGTGTTTCTATCGAGGGAGACAAGCGGCGGGTTTGAGGATTGTGACTCAATTTTGCTATTATTATTGTTATTATTATTATTATTATTAGTACTAATAATAAAGGAAGGAGAAGGTGAATTATTTGCTGGTGTTGATGAAGTATTGGTAGAGAAAGTAAAGTTGTTGTTGTTGTTGTTGGGATTATTGGTCCCAAACTGGGTCTGTTGTTGCTGCTTTCTTTGATTTTGAATTTGAATTTGTGAATTGGTAGTCGAGAGTAGGATATTTGGGGTCGAAGGTCGAATTGTCATATTTCCAGAAGAAGAAGTGAAAATCATCGATTGTTGTGGTTGTTGTTGGAGTGAAGTGTTGTTGTTATTATTACTACTGGAAGAGTTAATTAAATCCTCAACAAAAATTTGATTCGGATGGCTCAATTTCCTCTGCAGTTGGTATGAGGGAGAAGAAGTGTTGACTCGATTTGGATCTATATCAATTCCACCAGTTTTAATCTGAGTACTATTAAGTGGAGAGATTGGTCGAATATTTGAATTTGCAATTTGATTAGTAATAAAATCAGCCAAGTTTGAAAGTGGACCAATAGGACCACCAACTTGTTGTTCTGATGAGGATTGAATAATCCGAAATCCTCCAATTGCTTGACTAGTTGGATTCGACTGTTGTTGTTGTTGTTGTTGATTAGTTGAAGTACTAACAATGTAGCTCTGTTGTGGTAAACCCCTCACTTGTCCCATACTCACGAGTTGTGTAAATGGTGCTCTCACTCGAACATTCTGTTGTTGTTGTTGTTGTTGTTGTTGAGATCTCATCGTCGTTATTACATTATTATTAGTATTAGTATTGACTGTTCCAGGAGGAGGATGAGGAGGTGCTGGAGACGAAGGGAAACTGGCTCTGTGGATGGTCAAAGTCTCACCATTACTTGTGAGAATCTGAGCTTTAACTGGAAACATCGATTGATTATTCCCTGATCCAGCCTGAGGCTGTTGCTGTTGACTTGCTGGTCCTTGTTGTTGGTGCTGTTGTTGTTGACCTTGCATAATGATCCTCTGCATTTGAGCTGAATTAAGGATTTTAATTGTAGTTGTAGTTGGAGGAGACGTGAGAGTAGTCTCTGGATTTGGATTATTTTGTTGTTGTTGTTGTTGGTTGATTGTGGTTGTTGTGAGAGGTGATGGTGTTCTAGTCCTACTACTATTCGAGATATTGGCAACAGTTGCATTTTTTCCGATAAGATTTAGAAATTGTGGCAAGTTTGCGGTCGTGAGTTTGTCCTGTTGTTGGAGGAGGAGAGCCAACTGTTGTGGAGTGATATTCAACGTTGTTGTTGTGTTGTTGTTGGTGTGAGTGGTGGAGGGCTGAGAAGAAGAAGCGTTATTAGCAGTGGTGATGGCGGTGGTGCTACCAGCAGCATATTGGTGACCCTGTGTGTGATTTTGTTAATTTTTTTAGTTTTTACAATTAGATTAGCAATTACTTGAACCCACTCAAAAAAAATAAACGTTAGGTAATTCGTATTAATAATTTATGTAAAAAAAAGGCAATATACATATTCCCAAGTCCCAAATCCAAACCCAAAATAAAATAAAATAAAAAAATCACAATTACCCATAAAATCCAAACCCATATTTTACTTTCCAATTATATTTTAAAACCCAATTTAGCATGCAATTCAACCAGCAAGTATAAGAAAAATCAGAAACTTACCATAATTTGTGACTGTTGTTGTTGACTGGGTGCTGACAAAGGTCTTACAATCGGTTTCGTAGAAATCGGTAGAACATTCGAATTCGGCATAACAATTACTTTAGGCGGCTGTGATTGTTGTTGTTGTTGTTGAGAAAGTGCTGCTGCTGCTGTTGTTGTGAGCTGAATAGAGCTGGGAAGTTGCGAGTGAATGTAGTTGGAGGTTGTTCGGCCATCACCGAGTACAAGTGCAGGTCCAGGAGAAACTCGATGAGATCCACCGCCTCCACCACCACCCCCTCGAAGAGCTCCACTTGTTCCATTCATTAGACTGCTAAAAATCATATCTCCTTGTGATTGTTGCTGTTGTTGTTGAACTGGACTACTAAAATTTACAAAATAAAAATTATTATTATTAGTTTTAAATAAGCAAAAATCAAGTCAAAAAATACCCATGGTTCGAGTGAACATTTGATGAAGTAGTAGTCGAGATGATGGTCATGGTTTGTGTTTTAGGAATTGGTGGTGGTTTCAATAATTGATTTTGTAGTTGATCTCTATTTGGACTATTTTGTATCACGGCTTGACAAATCGCATAAGACCTCTCCAAATTAACCTGCCCAGGTGGTGTAGAATTAGAATTACTTGGACCTTTCTTATTTATTTGACTCTGCTTTGATTTTCCTCCTCCACCACCACGAGATGATTTTGAACCAGCTGTTGTTATTGTCAAAGGATTCGGGTTATTTTGCATATTTCCATGTCCCTGAGCTTTAACAGTGGATGATGGAGAACTAACAGAAGATGTTGGTGGTAATGAAGCAGTTGTTGTAATCGTGGTGCTGAGAGATGTATTAACTGATTGTTGGTTAATTGAGTTTATGATTGGATTTTCTGGCTTCTTTTCAACAATCAGGAGAGGAGAAGGTGAAGGTGAATTAGAACTTTGAGTATTCATTGGAATCGTAGATTTATTAATTGGATTTGCTATTAATTGTTGATGTTGATGGATATTTTCTGTTTCTGTTTTCACCACAATATTATGTTGGAATATCTTTATGTCATCATTACTAGCTGTAGTTGTTGTTTCAACTTTTTCAACTTTAGGTTTAACTGAGGAGGAGGTAATAGCAGAGCATAGGTCAGGTCTATTAACAATTGTTTTACTGGAGCCCGGAATGATGATTTGATTTTCTTGTGTCACAATTTGATTTGGGATGATTTTTAAAACAACTGCTGAGGATGATGATTGTGGTTTTAGTTTTACTTGAGTAGGTTTGAATGAAGTTACAGAGATCATAGTATTTTTCGAAGTTGTTGTTGTTGTTGTTGTTGAAGATGGTGATGCTGGTAGTTGTAGTTGAGGACTAATGGTTCTTGCAACAACAGTCACTGTAGATGGTATTATTCTTTTTATTTCTGGTGGAATTTTATTCTCATCCTCAGCACTTATCGAAGGAGGTTCTTCAGTTTTTATTTTTATAGATTTATCTATAAAACTCTGACTCTGATCATCAGCAGGTCGATTAGATTTTGAAGGTGTTGTTGGAGGAGCAGGAGATCTTGCAGTAACTTGAGGAGGTAGGGGGGATTTAGCTTGCATTATTGTGATTGCATTATTTTGATCAGACTTTGACTTTTCAATTGTTGTTGTTGGAGCTTCAGGTTGTTGTTGCTGGCTTTGTTGTAAATTTTTATTTTCAATAATATTCGTTCTTTTGATGGTGATATCACTTGAAAGATGAGAAATACTCGAAATATCATTTGTATCCTCAGAATTTGGTATTTCAGCAGCAGCAGCAGGTTGGAGTTGGATCTCATCTATTTTCTTATTTGGGAGTTGTTGTTGTTGCTGTTCAGAAGAGGTGGTGGGTTTAGATGGCAAAGTAATGATTAAAAGCTCTCCACTACTCTCAGGTTCATCTTTTACATCACAAATTGTTGTAGGTTTACTAGAATCACTTAAAGGGGTAGCTGGGCTTTCTTCAACAACTTCTATTTGAGAAACCTCTTGAATTCCATCACTCATTGAGTCATTTTTCTCGTCAGTTTCTGGATTTTTACTCAATTTTTTATTTTCTTCAATAACTTGAGAATCTTGCAGGTCTTTAGAAATCTCAAGTTCAGAATTTTGTGATTTTTCATTTGCAATTTGTCCGACTTTCTCCTGAACAATTTTAATTTCAACTTTCTCTAAAGGTAGAATAGTATCTGTATTTTGTTGCTGTTGTTGCTGTTGTTGTACACGAAGAGGTGTGAGAACTTTTAACTTTTTAACAACTTGATTATCTTTAGTAGTAACATCTTCTAATAATTCTCCAGACTTTCTTTTATTTGTCACTGGAGTTGTTGATGATGGAATCGGAATTTTTTCATTATTTTTTATTGTTGCTGTTGCAGGATCAAGTGGATTACTAGTAGTACTTGTAGGTGTAGGCTCAATTTTGGGACTTAATCTTAATGAACATCGTGAAGAAATTCTTCTCATGTCAGGATTGTACATTTTTGGTAAATTATTTATTGGTTTTTGTTGCTTATTATTATCTTTCTTAGAATTGTTATTGTTATTAGTATTTGAAGTCGCTGGAGCCATTAAGGATGTTGAAGGTGTTAAACAATCCATATTGATAACAAGAGGTTTATTAATTGACTTTTGACCCCAAATTGGCTCAAAATGCTTCAACTTCCAAGGATCCAATTTCAACTTTTCTCTCTTAGCCTCCTCTTTTTTACTCATTTTATGCTCAGACTCAAATTCTCCAGCCAATAATTTCGTGCTCCACTCACTACACGCTTTGGCGAAAAATTCATTATTTAAAGCTGAACTACTTAATCTACCAAAGAAAAAAATTCATTAATACTTATTTATTTGGGTCGCGGACAAAATCCTATCTGCCAAAATCCTACCTAAGCCAAAATCCAAAATTTTGTCAAAATTCTCAACTTTTGATTTTTAATATGCAATTTTTGACAAAATTGACGAGAATTGGTCAAAAATTTTGACTTTTGTCAAAAATTGCATATTAAAAATTTGAGAATTTTTGACAAAAAATTTTGGATTTTGGCTTAGGTAGGATTTCGGTCGGTAGGATTTTGGTTCGATAGGATTTTGGCAGTTAGGATTTTTACCTAGAGCCTATTTATTTAAAGGTAATAGATATATTAACTTTAACTTACTTGATTGAGGAATTATCAGGTTCTGGTAACAGTTGAATAAGTTTATATTGATAGAGTGGAGGAAGTAGGGAGAAAGTATGTTTATTTAAAATAGCTCGCAGATTTACATTCGCTAAAAATGAGGATGGTGTTTCTGCAAAAAAAATCAAAAAAAAATCATAAATATTATTATTTTACACCATTTTAGTTAGAATAATTAGTAAAATTCAGTACTAAAAATCATATTTTGGTCTCAATTTTACAAGTAAATAGATAGGTAAGTTGTAAAAATAAAAAGTGAGGTCAAAATATGATTTTTAGAGCTGAATTATAATTTGTTTATTTTAGAGATCATTACCCAGGTCAATACATCCATCCTTTTTAGTTTGTTCAAGTTGTTCAGCTGCTGATAATTTCCTATTCAGCCTTTTCCTCGGCCTCCCTGGCCCAGCTTTCTCTCCTGAAGCTGAAGCAGCATGTGAAGCTGAAGATACTGAAGAAGCAACTGAAGAAGAAGATGATGATGAGGAATTATGTATTATTGTTGACCTAGGCCTTGGTCTTTGTGGGAATGTAGAGGAGAGGACTTTTTTAAGAAATTTTTCTTTTTCTTTACTAACTTGGCTATTTATTTTACTAGAATTAGAATTAGATGGTGATGGTGGTGGTGGTCGATTACTGAGTGAAAGTGGTGGTCTTCCTGGGAGTCTTATACCTGGCTTACGAGGAACACCTCCTGCTGTTGTTGTTGGTGTTACAATATTTGGTTTTATATTTTGCCTCTGTTGTTGTTGTTTAATTTGTTGGTTTTTCTTTTCAGCAGCTGCTTTTTCAGCCGCAGCAGCTGCAGCCTGTTGTATTTTTTTATTTTGCATAGCTATCGAATTTCTTAGAGATGTCCTCGTCCTGTACACATACGGTGAGAGAGGATTTGAAGGCTGATTTTGATTTGAATTCGAGGAGGAGAGTATATTTAATTGTTGTTGTTGTTGAGTATTAGAAGGGGTTGTCGAAGTTGTTGCTGAGGAGGATGTAATAGAGAGTGTGTTTGAGATGAATTCAGTTCTGATGATTTTGTGTTCAGTTTTTCTTCGAGGTCTTCCAGGTCCATTTTGTCTCTTGAATGGTGTACTCACTCCAACACCAGCTCCAGGTACAGGAGGTGGAGAAGGTATTTGTTGTTGATTCTGTGGTTGAAGTGTTGGTGGAGATGGTGACACAGTTGTGATGGAGAGGTTACTATCCGGACTTGGATGATGATGTTGAACAAGGGTTAAAGTAGGTGGTCCTAAAGAAGAACTCTCAAAAGATGAAGAAGAAATAGTAGAAATAGAAGAATTAGAAGGTATTGGTGATAAATTAAGTGATAATAATGGTGGTGGTGATTTTTTAACTGTCATTGGGTGATGTTGGTGATGGGGCATAGGGTCATTAATTTTAGTCACAGTTGTCTCATCAGTAAGTTGATATTGATTACTATTGGGAGGAAAACAATTTAATGATGATGGTGGTGGAGTAGTATTTTTATTGGCCTCCTTGACAGCGTCATCACCTTCAATTAACTCGGTCTCAAACATCATGGCCATCGGGTGATTTCCATCATCATCATACTCTTCTTCATCCTCTTCTTCTATCTCCATCTCAAGCTCAACTTCATCCATATACTCCTCATCTATTTCTATATTATTATCACCATAATTTATATCTCCACCAACACCATCACGAGGTCTGTCACCACTTGGAACAACACTCGTCACATTAAGATGAGGGTTCATGTGGAAAATATCAACACTATTCATATCACTTGAGGGAGGCTTCTTCAGGTGCACACTCGGGTTCTCTGGATCGATCTTCAATATTGTTAACTCTAGAAATTCATATTTAAAAAACCATTAAAAATTAGCAAAATCACCTGGAAAAAATTATTTAATTTAGAATTTATATGAATTACCTTCTGGAATAGGAAATGACAAAATTTGATCAGCTGAACCTCCACCACCACTTCCACCACCTGGTCCTGGTGATGCAATTTTATTAGAATTTGACATTTTTCTGTCTCCAAAAATTCAATTTATATTCTCAAGACCGCAATATCTTGTCCAATTGACCTTAAACTTTGGTCATTTTGGTCATTTTCTCCAGAGTTTTATCGACATTTAGCAGATTTAATTGATGTTAAAAATTCTACAATTAATTGACACAAACAACACCCAAACACCTATAAGCTAAGCTAGGTAATTAAAATTAAATCCAATTCTGCCTGGCCTGGCTCTAAAATTGACACAAACGTGCACCATAGCTCATGGTGCTGGTGCTTAAGTCATTATAATACAACAAAAGTCAATTAAATGTCAAAATAAACCTTAATTAAAAATGATAATTAAAAAGTAATTAAAAAAAAATACAGAGAAATTGTCCCTTCGATTCTTTGTTTAATTAAGAGAATTTTATAATTTTTAAGAATCAAGATGAATCAAGAATTGAGGATGATCACTACTTGGCTCATTCTCGACTCTTGCTCGCTTGTAGTCCACTGCTGACATGTCACCACTAATTAACTTTAATTTTAATTGTAAATTTAATTATAATTAAAAATCAATCATCTAAAAATTTATCGATGATTCTGATTAATAAGTTGAGGAAATGATCGATGATTTTTTTGGTAGTAGGTAAAAAGGAATTACGATTTTTGTTAGGAGCAAAACCAAAACAAATAGAGACAGACCCATCTACCTTATTTATACCAGACCCCTTATTATATATTAGAATTTTTAGATCGAACCTAAAAATTCTAATAAAAATAAAATAAAATAATAATATAAAATAATTAGTTAAATAATGTTAATAAGAGGATTATTTCGTCTATTTGGTCACCAGCTACCTTCTCAACACCTCCAACAGCACCAGCTCCGTTTCTTAAGGTCCATCCCTAAAACTGCCATCACCAGTCAAGGGGTTCCAGCTGAAGAAGAAGAAAGTTCAGCTGAAAGTGCTGGAGCTGTAAAAGATGATCAAGACCAAGTCGTTCTCACTGATGATGGAAGGGTAAGGTCATATTCCTCTTTTTTAAAGGTCAAAGGTCAATTTTAAGTTTAATTTTGGATGAATTTACCCGTTTATTTTTGGCCATAATACTACAGCAGGGGTAAATTCAACCTTTAGAATTAAATCGAAACTAATTTTGTAAAATTATAGGATCTAATTTGAAATGAAAGATGATTGTTGTTAATTTGTTTGTTTGTTTGTTTGTAGGTGATCGTGTGTTGGCATCCAGAGCCAGAGTTTGAGTACGGGTTGAGTAAGCCGATCCCTCTCCAGTCAGCCTACCCTCCCTCAGAGGTCAACCTCAAAGTTCAATCTCTTTACCCGGTAAGTCATATCAGCTAATTAATTATGATTATGACCTTTAACTTGACCTCTTGACCTAACTATTCTTTCTCTTATTATTCCAGGTTAAAGAATTATTCAGACCTAAACATGAAAGGGTAATAAGTCACAAAAATACATACAGTTAATTTTAAAAAAATCAATTTTTGCTAAATATTTAATAAAGTTGAGGTATTATATAAAGGGAAAGTTCAGAATTTTTGAAGGTTTTTGAATGAACGAATTGTTATTTTAACCTTTGACCTTAGAATGCCTTGGCTATTTCTACTTTAATAATAATTATAGATATTTAAAAATTTCAAAATATATATCGGTTCATTCGAAAACAGTAAACAGTATACGCAGAGATCTTTCTGACTGAACTATCCCTACAGATAATCTACCCTTAAATCTTAATACATAATCTCTTTTCTTTATTTCCTTGTACTTGTAGTTGATGATTCGTGAGTTGATGCATTTGACCCACACGGCCAAATATCGCTGGTACCCAAAAGCCCGGAGAGTCCGATACAGAGATATGAACCCGAATCACACCAAAAGAGACAGAGAATATTTATAATTAAAATTAACTATATAATAAACCTCATTTTTCTATTCAATTTCAATTCATTCAATTATGAATGAATGAAATACAAAGTCTGACAATGATGTTGAGTCTTCTAATTATAATTTTTAATTTAAGAATAAAGTTCGTTTTTTAAATAGAAAAAAACTAGTCTTCAGACAGAGAGGCTTGTGTCTTTTAAGTTAAATTAGTTTATTTACAAATCTATTATTATTATGTTCTATAGATGTAATTTGGTTTTAAAGTTAAACGAATCTTTAAGATGATAATTATAAATTGCGCTAATTGTAAATATTATGACTATTTTGGTGGTGGTGGTGGTTTTTGCTCAATTTTAGGGATTTCCTCAGAGGGTGGTAGTGCTTCTCTATAGTTGGGGAATTGCTCCCATGGGGAAGAGAGGTCAAACTTTCGGAACTCTTGAGCCAACTCGAGGGGCTCCACCACAACCCGCTTCACCTCGTCATCATATCTCACCTCCACGTAGCCTGTCAAAGGGAAATCTCGACGAAATGGATGACCTAAAAAAATCATTAATTACAATTAAAACTTAAATAATTAAATAACCAAAGTACTTTTAAAGGTATTTAAATATTAAAGATCCTTATTTTGCCCTTAAGTTCTCAAGTACCTTCGAATCCATAGTCAGTTAGAATCCTCCTCAGATCCGGATGATTAGCAAAGAAAACACCAAACAAATCCCAGATTTCTCTTTCATACCAATTTGCACCTAATCAAAAATGAATTCCATCAAGTAATGCTAATATTAGGGTAGGGGTACCTTTAAAAACGGATGATAGTGAGTCAACGGGTGTGAGTTCATCAGTGTAGGTCTTGACACGAATCCTCGAGTTGAATCGAAGTGATAGGAAAATATAAATGAGTTCAAATCTGTAGGGTCGAGCGGGGACGTCCATTCCAGCAATGTCGATGATGTTGGTGAATTGACAATTATGATGATCTTTTAAAAAAGTGATGACTGGGATTATACCCTCTGGACAGATTAATATCTCTAACTCATTCCCAGCTATAAAGAGATAATAAATATCAAAATTACACAAAAATCACACAAAAATTTAATTGTCAATTATGTCATATAGGTCATACCTGTGAGTTGAACTTTCTGAACATATTTAGGCATAATTTCCGAGATATATTTCCCAAATTCAGTTAAACTACTCTTCTCCACATGATCTGGCTTACGAACAGTTGCTGCAAAAAATAAAATATCGATGATCATCAGCATTATTATTAAATTAAACTGTTCAGCAACTTACGTCTTGTTTCTTCTTTAGGTGGTGGTGGTGGTGAAGGTGCTGGAGGATTAGTTGGTGGAGTTGGTGGTGTCGATAGAAATCTTGATGGATTCACCACAGAAGCAGCAGCAGGTAATCCTTTTAAACCTTTAAAAAAATTTAAAAAGCAAATCAACAAAAACACCAAAATATAAAATTTTGCCAATTTTAAAGGGTATGTAGTACCTCTAAATAAAGATGATCCACAAGAAGGGGTGAAGGCGATCCTTCGGACGAGTAACGAGGCCATCACCCAACACAACAACAATTAAAATGACAACAATTTGACCTTTTTGACAAAAAAATTATTTATTTCTTAAAAATTTATTTTTTTTATTAAAATTTATGGAAAATGAGATAGGATACTAAAGTGTGTGTGGAAGAAATAAGAGTGATTTTAAAATTACCTACCAATAAATACAAGACAGCAAGTTTACAATTTTACAACTCAGCAGGAGGATAAGCCTGATTTATTAATATTTAATTAACTAATTAAAATTGCAATTAAAATTACAATTAGGGTACAGTATATGTAGCTAATTAGTGGATTAGTAGTGAGAACTGGGAGCTAGTAAAGTAAGGCCCTGCGCCGAGTGCCTACTCTTCTTGTCTTGTTGAATCTTGATTTCTCCAGCTCCAGAAAAAAAAGTTAGGTACAAGTTTTTTAGTTTTTTTTTAGAAAAAAGAGAAATCTAAAAAGTAAAAGTTAATTGTAATTAAAGTAAGAGAATATGTTGACATGGACGGGGTTTGTAAGGATGATGATATCCTCACTTTTGGTGGTGGCCAGTAGTGTTGGTGGTGACGATGGTCATAAGAAGATTGAGACGGTTCTTCATGCCAAGTGGGCCCCCACGTCTGGGTTGTGTGAGGCGGGTGAGTTTGTGACCGATGTTCACCCACCACTCTACTGGACATTCTTGGACAATGTCATGACACAAGGGGACAACTTTGCCATCCCTCCAGAAAATACCGGTAAATTATACTTTACTTTTTTATAATTATAAAAATACTTTTACTATTTATATCCTTTTTTTTATTTTAGGTAAGATATAATTAATGGTCCACGTCAATTCCTAAATTGTGTTCCCGCTGTCATCGTCAATTGATGGCTCAACTAACCTGGATGGATGACCAAAAGAATTTTATATATTTTTAACCATAAGTTTACATATTACATATAGCTGGTATATGGAGTAGAATTGCTTAGGACTTACTATTAGGACCCTTAATTTCATCGAGTTCTATCGATTGCATGACCCATTTGAAGTCCATAATTTTACCGATTTTAAACATTTTGTCATAAATTTTGGCATAATAGTTAGTTAATTGCATTAGTAGTATAGTACTTAAATTGCGTATTGTGTATGTGTGTATTGATTTCTGTGTATTTTTTTTGGTTTTGGTAAAAATAGATGAGACGGAGATTGACTTGGCAAGTGTTGCAGCCTTCCCCATCCTCTCCCCGGCCAAACTTCGACTCATGGTTATTACCTACCTATATAATTATTATAACTTATTATTTTACTTATTTATAATATATTCTGTATTTTATGAATGACTAATTTTGTATTTTTACTTACATTATTTATTTTTAGGAGTGGGCAATCACCTCGAAAGCTTTCTCACCCAGAGTTACCATGTTTCAACAGGTTCGAACATCCACTCCATTAGTCATTTCATCACTGAAAAACCCGATTTTTTGAGACATCACTAGGAGCTATAATACTCATAAATAGACGAACTGCTTGTTATACTGAGGAATTTGGGGTTTTCAGAGCTGAATTTAAATGAATAGAATATATAAATGCTATTTTATACCTTGATTTTTGTCTAAAACTGTTGGATGATTTTTTTTATATTTCTTTTAGTTGGCTCCTGAGTCAGAGTGTGAATCTTTTATACATTTTTCAAATAATAAAATCACTTGTGATATCCACGATGTCAAGAAAATCGTAGAAGGAATTAATGAGGGATTCCCTGATAATCAAAATGACCATCTCCTCATCACCGACTATGACCACAAGTTCCCTTCTTTTCTCTGGAATCAACTCAACCCCCCCGTTGCCATCCTCTATGGTCATCCTCTCTCTAAATTAACCACAAACCTTCATCAATATTTAAAGTAGTACCTAATTTATATAATTTTTTTAAATACCATTTTATAATTTTATTTTTAAAAAACTTAGGAGTAAAGCTGATAAAATAGGATACATTTTTAGGCCTTATAGTAGTCGAAAAGGAGGTGGTGATGAGAAGCTCGTACTTTCTGGATACGGTGTGGAGCTTCAGTAAAAGCAAAATAAAACAAATTTTTCTAAAATAAAGTATTTAATGTAAATTAATATTTAGGTTCAAGAGCACCGAGTACTTGGCTCAGGATGATTCAGACAAGATGGCCAAAGATGATAAAACCAAAGAAATTGGTGGATTTTTATTCGACAAACTCCATGAGCTCCACCCTGGCAAAGGCGAAGAGTTGGAAAAATTTCAAAATCACCTCGCATCTCTAAGGGGAAAGAAATCTGAGTTTGAGGCTTTGAAGGCATGGCAGGTTCAAGAGCTTGGACTTCAGGCCTCACACTATACAACTCTCCAGGAAAATATTCTCGAGTCCCTCATTGATATCACTGGAAATTTTCCCTCAAAAGCAGCATCTCTTTCTTCAGTTCGAGTTCCATCTGAATTCAAAAAATCTGTGGCTTTTAATCAACAAATCCTTGCATCACATTTTTCTATCGGTAAATAATTTCTCTTTATACTAGGCTTTAATCAACTCACTAGAAGTTGATTATTAATTGGGCGAGCAAAGCGTGTGTAAAATAAACTTTTTGCGGTTCCGGGGGCCACCGTGCGGTTCCTGGGGGCCGCACGGACCCGGGGACCATATATCTTTACATTTCAG
>JAQIXA010000912.1:0-32117 GCA_034699045.1 Nanhermannia cf. coronata Gr-Ori-00579
GAGTAAATATGGATCTAATGGTAGTACTAGGAAGCCCCGAAGGAGTACAACTACGGATAAATATGGTCTAAAATCCAGTTCTCGTGAAGAATATACATCTGCAGAATTATCAAGTTCAGAAAATTTCAAAACTTCAGCAGAAAATTCTAAAATTTTAGATGGTTTTACAGGTACAGAAAAAATTCAACCATTTACAGAAGTCGAAACAACTACTATTGGTACTAACATAACTAAAAATGTTGAAAATTTAAAATTACCGGCATCAAGTAAGACAAGAAAAGTCATAGTGAGTAAATATGGATCTAATGGTAGTACTAGGAAGCCCCGAAGGAGTACAACTACGGATAAATATGGTCTAAAATCCAACTCTCGTGAAGAATATACATCTCAAGAAATTTCAAGTTCAGAAAATTTCAAAACTTCTGCAGAAAATTCTAAAATTTTAGATATTTCAACAAGTACAGAAAATATATTTGAAACTAGTACCATTAGAAATTTTGAAAATTTCGATTTGCCAACCAACCAACAGAATTACCACATCGGTAGTCATGAAATTCTAGACACCAAGTATGACTCAAACACCATAGCTAAATCCCTCAAAAAGTCTGAAAATTTAGACACATCTAAAGACAGGACCATTTCATTAGGAAACTATAAAACTAATGAAAATTACGAAAATTTCGGGAAATTTTCTACGACTAAACCGAAATATTATGTCAATTGGGATGAGATTGGAACCACAACTGATAAATCATCTAGACTACTGGGTGATTATAGAAATTATGAAATTTATAAAGATGATAAATTCACCTCTGATAAATATCTCGAAAAAGACAAAGATTTAGAAAAATCTACAAAATCCTCATTAGTTTTGAGTAATTATAGAAATTATGATTTATATCTTGATAAAGATGATAAATTATCATCAAATACGATTAAATATGTAGATTGGGATGAGATTGGTACAACTGAATCAAATTTAGAAAATTTCGAAAAATCCTCAGTAGAAAGTGAGAAATTTGACAAATATGATGATTTTAATAAGGACGGTATTTGGATTGATTTCAAGGCATCTACAACTCCAAATTATTTAGAAGAAAGGGAAAATTCTCGATTTGATCAAGAGAATCTTGAATCCAAGATTGAAAATTTAAATGAATATGATTCTGAAGATTTTACAAAAAAATCTCAAAAATTAGATGAGAAATTAACTACAGAAACGTCAGTTTTAAAAGATTTAAAAAAATTTGAAGCTATTGAAACGGATAATTTGGAAGAAATTGCTAGAAAAAAATATCGAGTTGAGAAATCAGACGAAATTGAAGTTTTTACTACTGAAAAATTTACATTTTTTGATGATATTGCAAAAGAAGATTCAAAATTTGAAAAAAATGCTGATAAATTCCAAACTATAGAGAGTAGTGAGTTACATGAGGA
This sequence comes from Nanhermannia cf. coronata Gr-Ori-00579, assembly GCA_034699045.1. NCBI lineage: Eukaryota > Metazoa > Arthropoda > Arachnida > Sarcoptiformes > Nanhermanniidae > Nanhermannia > Nanhermannia cf. coronata Gr-Ori-00579. The sequence goes on from JAQIXA010000912.1 coordinate 1,438, forward strand.
TGAGAAGTATTTTAAAAAATCTTTAAAAGATAAGGATATTTATGATGAGAAGCGTGAGAAATTTGAAAAATTCGAAAGTAAGTTTGACAAATCAGGGAAATTTGAATCTGATAATTTTGATGAGATTGAAGGTGCTAATAAGTACATTGAGAATGGAGCAACTACAGAAAAATTTCAAAATTTTGATGAATCACTTTATGAAGAGAGTGTAACAACAACAAGACCATATTTTGAAGATTTAGAAGAACATGAAGTTGATGATAACTTGAGTAAATCTAGTACAGAAACATCTACTTCAATTTATGATGATAAGGAAAAGATTTCGGTGACGGTTAGGCCTTTGAAATTGGAACTGGGTGAATATAGGAATGTAGATATTTATAAAGATGACAAATTTACGCAGAATACAAATCTCGAAAAAAACAAAAATTTAGAAAAATCAACAAAATCAACCTTAGCACTGAGCAATTATAGAAATATTGATCTTTATAATGATAAATTCTCATCGAATACTGTTAAATATGTAGATTGGGATGAGATTAGTACAACGGAAATAAGTCATTTCGAAGCAAAAAGTGCCGAAAAATTTGAAAGAACACAAAAAGATTTCAAGAATTTAGAAACAAAAAAATTAGATGAATCAACAGCAAAAAGTTTTTTAAATTTTGAATCTGCAGATACTGACAAATCAACAAATAATTTATCACATGAAAATTTACAAATCGAATCTCGAAAATCTGATCAAACCGACAAAAAATCAGGGATTAAAAAAATAATAAATGAAACTCGAAAATCGACTGAAAGCTCTGATAAATCTAATAAAGAAATAACTACTCATTTTGAGAGTAGTGAGATACAATTTGAAGATAATAATTACGATAAATCGGCGATAGCTAATTTAGAGAAAAAATCTGATCAAAATCTTGACAAACCTAAAGTTCTAAAAATTATAAATGATACTAAGAAGTCGACTGAAAGTATTGATAGAAATGTAAAAGAAATTTCAACACATTTTGAGAGTAGTGAAATTAAAATTGAAGAAAGTCCTTATGATAAATCTGCAATTTCGGATACTTTTGATAGGAAATCAACGAAAAATGGAGATAAATCAAGAGGTAAATTGAAAGGTTTTGAAACAAAAAAACCATCAGATTCTGTTCAAAAATTTTATAAACCTAAAATGGAAAAAACTATAATCAATGATACACGAAAATCTATTGAAAATGCGGATAATACCAAATCTGAGATTTCTACACATTTTGAAAGTAGTGAATTGATTTATGAAGATAAACCTTATGAAATTTCTAAAACTGAGAGTTCTAAAGATTTTGAATCCAAATCGAAAAATTTGGAAAATTTAGAGACTTCTAGAAAATCTACAGAAAATTTGGAAAAATCGAAATTGCAAATAAAACCTACACAATTTGAGAATAAGGAGATCACATTTGAAGATTCTCCTTTTTCGGCTCCAAATTCAAATAATCAAATTTCTGACACAAAAAAGCAAACCAAATTGTCAGATTCGGCTCCAAATTCTGAAAATTCTGAAAAAATTGCAGATAAAACATATCTAATTCAAAATGTAAATACTGGAGATTCGACCGTTTTGAAAACTTCTGTGGATCAAAATAGTCAAAATTTTAAAACCGCCATATCTGAAACGATTGAAAAATCCGAAAATTCCAAAATTTCCGGAGTTGAAAAGTTAAATTCTGATTTAGGAACTGTAGAAAATTCTGAAAAATTAGAAAATTTAGAAAAGGGTAAATTAAATAAGAAAATAGTTGAGATTGTCGATGCTATAGATAAAAATACACAAAAACCGAAAAATGCAACAAAGGGTGCGAAACACAAGGCTAAAATTTACAAAGTTTATGAAATTGAATATTACGATGAGGAATTAGATGGACCTGCAAGGGATAAACCAGATCTTGTAGAAGTTTACAAAGTCAAGTCAAAGAAAAAACCACAAGAGAAATTTCATAAAAAGTTGAAAACCATCAAAACAACCACGAGAAGGCCGACAACATCTAAAAGCTAGGTCATAATTTATAAAAAAAAATTAAATTGTCAGTAAATTAAACTTTAATATTTGTTGAATTTATATTAAAAAAGCCTATTGAATGTATGTATTTTGAAATTTAAACTAATGACTTATTCAATAAAATACATATTTTTGTGAACAAAATAATAAAATTACTTTTTGATATTACTAGTTTCACAGATATTATGTTAATGTATTTTATAAATATTCATTATTTTGAACATAAATTGATCAAAATTAGTTCAAATTTTAATTATATTATGCAATAAGACTATTTAACCACACTCTAAAAAATCATTACTCAAATATGAGTAAAGGTTTACTCAAATTCGCACAATGATTGAACTTTAATTTTTAAATGGTAAACATTACTCATGGCCATGAGTAAACTTTTTAGAGTAAAATTGAGTAAAATGGGTAAAATTTCTAATTTATAGCATGTGTTATTTTCTATTTCTTGATGAATATACTTTTGATGAAATTTTCAACTTTTTTCAAAGCAGATTTTGTACCATTCTTAAAATCCTCATTAAGTATCCAATATATCCATGGGTTGATTCCAAACGCGATCATTGTGAGGCATCCATTGATAATATAGAATATATAGTCATAATCGCATTTTGTTTCAATTGCAGAGCTCCTCTGTTTATAAACCATTTCATTAATATCGAAAATGAAAACAGGTATCCAACTGATTGCAAATGCAACCGAGACTGAGATGATCATTATAATAGATTTTATTTTATTTTGTCTTCGCTTTTTCATTGTTGAATTTTCCTAGATTTATTATACAAAATAGAAAAATAAAAATTAGTTCTGCCTTGCCTAGTTTTGAAGCATGATTCAAAATCATGTTATTATTTTAAATTTATTCTAATGTTTAAAACCTCTTCATTTGGTAGTTTCCATTTTGTGAGATAATATATTGCCAATAAAGAATAAATAAGAGCAATTGATATAGGAACGATTAGCACAGAAATTACGGTCAAATATGGTCGGTCATATTTGGCAGCCAGAACTGCATAAATTAAACTGCACATATTGTCAAAATCTGTATCATATTTCATTTGGTCCCAGTCGATTTCCTTGGTTATAAAATTCGAAAATAAGAAGCTGTATAAAATTGATCCAGTCCAAATAATCTCAATGGCAATCAAAGCTTGTCTCTTATTATTGGATTTTTTCGAACTCATCGGACTCTTAATTGCTTGATACCTATAGAATATAATAAGTATAAGAAATTTCTGTAAGTAAATTCTGTAGGTAAAATAAGTACCCTTTTATAAAACTACGTTTTATTCCATTTTTATAATGGAATAAAACTACGAAGTATGCTAATTGGAATAATTGAGACGCAAATAAATAATTTTTGAAATAAATATTTCATTTCAAGACTCAAGATCATTTTTCAATATGTATCATATTGAATATCATTTATTATTGTATTTTAAATATTGTATATTAAAAATAACTTGCCTTTTAAATGAGATAAATACCATAGTGTATGAGGACACATACATAGAAATATTATTTCCATAAAGTAGTAACATTTTTAAATATTTACTTGATCCTAAAAGATTTGCACATATCGCAGTAATTAAAAAAAGCAAATCACTAACAGAGATATTCGCGTATAGAATTTTAGCAGAGCTCCTTTTCCCAAATTTGTCACTTAAGAATACAAGAATCGCGATTAAATTTGTAAAAATCGACACCAGAACCATAATTGTTGCAAAAATTTTAAATCCGATAAAATGAACCAAAATTTCATTGTCGCTAAATTTCGTTTTTAATAAAGTACAATTATAAGTAACGATTGAATTATTCATGTTTTAAATTAAAATATCTTGAGTATTTTATATTATCTTGATTTGTACTTTTTTCAAAAATATATTTTTAAATTAGAAACTCGCTATTTCTTTCGGGTTTTTTAATATAATTTTTATAATATTTTTATAGATTTTTAGGCTATGAGTACTATAATCAGATTAAAATAAACTACCTACCTATTTAAATTCAAATATACGAGAGTTAATATTACCACAATATTTGGTACCTACAAATAATTATAATTAAATATATTACAAATCTACAATATCTAATTTTTTAAAGATTCAAACGACAGGATAATGGGTTAGGTAAATTATTAAAAACCTGTTTCTCGAATATTAATTTTAGTAACTAGCACCCTATATTATTGTGATTTTCGATAAAAAATTCATATATCATTATATTATGGTTTACAATAATCTTATTAATTTCTGAAATCATATTATTCTTATTAATACTCGTATTTTATCTGTAGTGAGGTAGCTAGTTACTATGAAAATAGCTATGGTGGCATGGTATTTTAAAAATAGCATAATGTGCATTTATAACTAGAATTTTTTACCAAACATTTAATTTATATAAAAATTAATATTTTGTTTTATTTCATTTTTTAACACATTATTCGGTAATTTAACCTATACGTATATTTTAGTTGCTATTTCTTTATATTTAAAATTATTGAAATTGCGAGCATAACTAATATAAAAAATGAGTTTTAAGATAGAAATCCCTGAGTTTATCGCTAATGAATGAGTCTAAAAACTACGAGTCTATACATTATGTTTTATTTATTTGATTATTTTTATTTTTTTGAAGAAATTTCCAATTTTTTTCAAAGCAGATTTTGTACCATTTTTAAAATCTTCATTCAGAATCCAATATATCCATGGGTTTATTCCAAAACCGATCATTGTGAAGCATCCACCGATAATATAGAATATATAGTCATAGTTGCATTTTGTTTCAATTGCAGAACTATTTTGTTTATAAACCGTTTCATAGACAAAAAAAATGCAATTGGGTATCCAACAGATTGCAAATGCGACAGAGACCGAGATAATCATTCTAATTGATTTTATTTTATTTTGTCTTCGCTTTTTCATTGTTGAATTTGCCTTAATTAAAAAATTAATAAAAATAAGTTATATAGACAACAGAAGTTTTTAAATCCATTATTAAAGGAATATGATTTAAAAATTTCATATATTCAGACCGTTAACTTATGGAAATAAAAAAAATTTCAATGATAATTTAAAAAACCTGTTCATTTGGCACTTTCCATTTTGTGAGTAAATATATGGCAAGCAATGAGTAGACAAGTGCAATTGATAGTGGTATTAATAGCACAGAAATTGTTGTCAAATAAGGTCGGTCATATTGTGCAGCTACAATTCCATAAATTATACTGCAAAAATTGTCAAAATCTGTATCATATTTCATCTGATCCCAATCGATTTCCTTCGTATAATAATTTGAAAATAAGCCTGTAAATAAAATTGATCCAGTCCAAATACTCAAGATGACAAGAAATGTTTGTATTTTATTATTTGATTTTTTCGAACCCATAGGATTCTTAATTGCTTGATATCTATAAAACATAAAAAAATTTGTGATTTGAAACTATGTATATATCTGTATTTATTACTAAAAATTGATTGTTCATGCATAATACACTCTAGAAATTAAACTTTTAAGAATTTTTATTTATTTTTTTCAGGTTTATGGGTTTTACAGATACTTACTATAACGAACGAGTGTTATTAAAAAACTAACCTTTTAAACGAGATAAAGACCATAGTATATGCGGATACATACATCGAAATACTATTTCCACTAAATAGTAGCATTTGTAAATATTTACCTGGTCTTATCATACCTGAACAGATTGCAGTAATTAAAAAAAATAAATCACTTATAGAGATATTCGCGTATAGAATTTTAGTAGAAGTTCGTTTCCCAAACTTGTCACTTATGAATATAAGGATCACAGTCAGATTTGTAAAAATTGACACCAGAACGATAATCATCGCAAAAAATTTAAAACTGAGGAAAAGAACCAATTCATTCTCGTTAAAATTAGTTTTTAAATTATTATTATAGATATATGATGAAGTATTCATGATTTAAATTTAAAATATAATGGATATACCTTAACTTATGGTATAATACCTAATATTATATAATGCACTAGATATTTGCAAAAATTTTGACAATCATTGTTAATTTCTTACAGATTTTTGCCTTTTTTTATTAGGGTATGTAATTCTAACTTGTCTTTTATTAACATTTGCAATTTGTATTATGCAAGTATGGAGTACTATCGTATTTGTTCACAATAATATGTTATCTTTTTATCTCCTTCTGGCATTTTAATTTAGAATTTAGATATTTATATTTAATAGATTGTTACAAAAAAAGAAGAAAAGATCGGAAAAATGCTGATTTTGGAATTGTGATTTTATTATAATATATATATTTAACAAGTTTTTTAGAACAAGTTTTTATAAATAAATTAAAAATCCTTGATCTTACTTATAAAATATCAGTACATTAGGTATAGGTATAATTATATCATTATTTTAGTTATTGATTTGGATTTTTTCTAAAAAAAAGTATGAACTTTAGTCAAGGTCGATTTGATGCCTTTATTTAAATTTTCGTTAAATATCCAGGTATATCAAAGCAGATTATTATAAATAATAGGTAGCCTATTATAGCGAGAATTAGAAGACTAGAAGAAGATGAAAAGAGTCATTATAATTCATGTTGCTGATCATAAAAGAATATAATATATAGGTACTCATAATATATATATATAATTATAATTGCATTTATATAGTCTCAATCTCAACTCAATTGCAGAACTATTTTTGTTAATAACCATTTTCAATGACAAACGTATACATAAACCTTTACAATTAGATTAGATAGATATTAGGCAGGTAAAATATACTAGTAGTATATACTTATACATACATAATACATACGTATTTTGCATAGGCATAACAGATTGTAAATGGTATCATATCATATCATGACTATTAATTAGTGGAAAGTTTTGCTATCAAGCGAGGATAGTTTACTTATTATGGTTATCTTTTAAATCATGATCATGAATGACAGTCATATTATCCTTTCCTGGCCCTAATAGAGCGATTTATCTTATAAATGAGTGCCTTATATCGAAGTTTTACTCTATTTATATATATTAAAATTAGAATGAATTAGATTTGTCTTATTAAAATCTTAAAATATTGATAATTATTTTCAAAATTTTAGTGTTTTTATTTCAAAAACAAGACTATCCTCTCAAGACATGAGCTTTTATCCATACCCTGTGGCCATAATATCTTATAAAAATGTTCATTTATATCAAAGTTTGACTCTAGTTATATTTAAAATCGAATTAGTTAGTTTAGATTTGTCTTAAAATCTTGAAATACCTATCAATGATTTTTATCAAAATTCTTAAAAAATTGATGATTCTCAAATCACCCCAGAAAGTTAAACTTTTGGATTTCAGGGCGGATCTTTTCGAAAAAGCCAAGCCGCTTTTCTCTCATTTCATTTCTCAAAAAAATCTCAAAGGAAAAATTTTATACAATTTTTTAATTAATTTAATTACATACATTTAATTTTGGTCAACTTGGGACCCTCTCATCGTCAACTCTGTCTAGAACCCTTTGTCGTCCTTTATATCTGACTTACTAACTTTCTTTTATCTTGTTTTGTGACCATGTCAGCCGAGGATTTCTCTGAGGATATAAATGGTGGTGGTAGTGGTTTCGAGCAGGATGAGATGAACTTGAATGCGGACCAGGCTGACCTTGAGATGATGACCTCAGCTGGTGGAGATGGTGACCAAGATGACTCGATGGGAGCTGGTGGTGAAAATGGTGGCGGTGGTGGTGGTGGAGGTGAAGAAATGGAGTCTGGGGACACAGGCAGTGCTGACCAATATGGAAAAGATGACGACAGGTACCCATGTCATAAAATTACTTTCATTACATAACATTTTAAAGTAGCACAGTTAAACAGTTGAACTTCTCTATAACGGCATCGGCATTTCCTCTCATTTATATTTCAAAAAATGCTGTAACCATACATGTCAATTTGATCCCTAGTTAAGTTAAATATAAAGCTAAATGGCCTCTTTTATAACGTCAACCCGTCCCGTATCTGGTCATACCTTAAACTTAACCCTTATGTCACTTGTCCTAATATAAAGGGAGCCTTTTAACTTTCTTTATAGAGAAGTTCGACTGGAGATATATACTGCTGTAATCTGTAATAGTTTTATAAGTAGTAGAATCCAGAGTAAGTACAAAAAGCGCTCTCGCCTTTACTTTAATTGTAATGTCAAATCAAATTTTAATTTTAATACTTTTTAATACATTTTAAGATCTCTTTATTATAATTGTAGCAATTTTAACTTTTATATGTAATTGTAATGGTAATGGTAATGATTTTTTCCTTCAAGTTTCTATCTTTTTTCTAGTTGTCATATTTCTATTGTTGGTCACTTTTTTGCACCTGATACTGAAGTCAAAATGTCAAAAGTTCAAAGTCAAGTCAAATTCATTCAATCAAGTCAAGATTTCTTACTTATTTAAGTATCATCTTTTTAGATTCCATAATTTTAACACTTGCATTTTTAATTTTCATTTTTTACCGAGAGTCTTTACGGGGTGTCATTTAAAATATAGAAAGGCATAGGCATTAGGTAATCTAGATATAGATTTTATAGATAAAAATGACCTTTTTCTACAGCTGGAGAAGCCGGAGATTTACCACCATCAACACACCAACTTACAGATTTTATTTTGCTTTAATTTTGGACGGTTTTCAGGTTCTTCTGTGTGGGAGCTCACTTTTTGTTGGGCAGAAACATCCACTTGAGTCTTGAGAACTTGAAGGGTATGTCAATGTCAAATCCTCGTCACATAAATCTTTAAATGCTAATAAGTCATTAAAGTATAAAATTAATGATCCTTTTCTACACTTGAGATGAGATTTAAAAAAACACTTCAAAATTTCCAGCTCAACCACCATGGACTTTAAAACCCATTTTTATAACAACTTTCATTTATTTGTGATTGTCAAACTATAACCATAAATTATCGTAACATTAATATTAATTCTATGTAATTTTATATATTTTTTAAATACATTTTTATTTAAAATTCATACTCATTTTACTTCTATATCTGGTCACACATTATTTGTAACAATTGGTTGAGAATTTAAGATTAAGATTTTGTCATTTTTATCATTTTTTTTATCATTTTAGTAATATTATCATGGTCATATTTTTATTAAACTTTGCTTTGCTCATATTTAACTCTTGTTCAAGTCATCAAAAATTTAATAAATTGAAGATTTTCTAGTAAAATGTAATGTAATATTTATATATTTGCGCCTTGTTTTTTTTGTTAAACTCTATTACCTAATTACTCTATTTCAAAATTAATATTTTTCTTTGTTTTAAATAATTATCTACTACTTGAAGCAACAAATACTTTATGATTTAAACTGGTAGTAAAAATCTTTTTCTTTTTTTAATTTTAGGAAACTTTTTGTGGGTGGGCTAAGTTGGGAAACAACAGAGAGTAAGTTATAAAAAATATTATTTTATTACATTACCAACCAGTCTCTGACCAATTTTTTTCTATTTCTTTGTTTTATCTTTTAATAGAGGACTTGAAAGAATACTTTACTAAATATGGAGGAATTGAGAGTCTCACCCTTAAAATGGACCCTACAACTGGAAGATCTCGTGGATTTGCTTTTATTGTGTTTTCTGAAGCACCATCATTAGATAATGTAAGTTAATATTAAATTCTACAATATTAGTATACAACATATACCTATAGAAAGCTAATAATAAATAATAAATTTTAGGTAATTGCAGCTGGAGAACATGTAATTCAAGGGAAAAAAGTTGATCCAAAGAAAGCCAAAGCTAGACATGGAAAAATATTTGTTGGTGGTCTCACAGCTGATATCAGCGATGATGATATAAAGAATTATTTTACTCAATATGGAAATGTAAGTACTTAACTATAATTTTGTTATTTAAAAAAAATAGAATAAAATAATAATGATGACAACCTCAGTCCTGCTTCTGAGAATAATGAAGGATACCCTACTTACCATCCAAACTTTTCTGAATTTTATCAATATTTACTTGCTCTAAGCTAAGCATGGATTTTATGTGTTACTTTATACCTAATGATTCTATTTGTTTATATATTATAGGTTGTTGAAATGGAGATGCCAATCGATAAATCTAAAAATCAGAGGAAAGGCTTTTGCTTTATCACCTTCGACAATGAACAAATTGTTTATGAATTATTGAAAAAGCCTAAGCAAGTAATTAATGGGAAAGAAGTAAGTCATAATAATATTATTAACATTCTGTTACATTATCATTATATTAGTCATTATCATTATTCGTTTCTTTACAAAATGTATTTATTTTACAATTATAGGTTGATGTTAAAAAGGCCCAACCACCTCAGAGTGCAAGAGGTGGGATGTCTGGATGGGGCGGATCCATGGTTGGTGGACGTGGCGGAAGAGGTGGTGGTGGAATGCGTGGTGGACGTGGACGAGGTAGAGGCACTGCTGATTATTATGGCGGTGGTGGTTATGGTGGATATGGACAAGGTAAATTTACTTAAAAAGACTAAAAAGTACTTGTCAGTATCAGGACTTCTACATCATATAATGTAATGTCTTAATTATGTTTTTAGGTTATGGAAGTTACGGAGGTTATGGAGATTACTCCGGCTACGGGGGTTATGGTGGTGGATATGACAGTTATTACGGTAAAAAAATTTCTTTTTTTTTTGTTGTTCTATAGTTTTTTTTCAGTTCTTTTGTTTTGCTATTACATATCTCCTTCTCCTTTAAATAAATAATAATAGGTGGTGGTTATACAGGTTACGAAGGTTATGGTTATGATGGCTATGAAGCTAGTCCTCCAATTCCCAGAGGTACACGAGGAACTTCGGCGAGAGGAGGAGGTTTGTTTGACCAATCTTTTTTCTCATCTACATCTAATGATAATGATAAATCTATTCTATACCTTTTTTTATAATTTCGGATTTCTTTTTTAAAATATTGTATTATTTATTGCTGCTTTTTGCTTGTTCAATCACCTTACTTTCATCTCTTGATTCTTTGATTCTTTTTTAATTTTTCCTTTTTAAATAATTTACAAAATGAGTTTTCGATCCTTTTATTTTGCGCTTTTTTTTTCTAAAACTGAATTTTACCAGGACTGAATACTTTGTGCTTCCAGGGGGATTCAAACAACGAGGTGGGGCTCAACGAGGGACTCAGCAGAGGCACATGCCCTATTGATAGACGGTTATCAAATTCCAGACCATCTGGCCCTTCCAATAGTTTGTCAACTTCTCTCCTCGGTCATCACAATAAAAATCCTCAATCTTACAGTCAGCAGTTGAATAGCTGGAGATCGTCAGACTAGAGTGAGTAGGTATTTTAATTTTTAAATAAATTAATTATCAATCAATTTAATTTTCTTACTCTCTATTTATATCTTATGAATTTACCATGTTATAATTCATAATTCATTTATTATGTATGTGTTATACTTATAACTTTACTTTACAAATGGATATATAGAATCCTATTTATATTGTTTATTATTATAAAATTGTAGATAGATTTTTACATTAAAAATTTACTTAAAAAATGGTGACCCATGTTTGTACTTTGTAACTGTATTAGATTCAGGTAGATTTATATTATTAAATTGTTTATAATAATAAGTTAAGAATAGGTGGTAATTTTTCATCTAGTAAATCAGATATTAATTATTATGTATTAAAGATTAAGTCTATAGTTTTTAGATTTGTAATGTAGGTTAGATATTAATCTAATTTTTAAGCTAATCAAATCAATTTATTATTATTGTACTCTACCAAATCCTAAAAAAGTATTTTTTAGATATTTAAGAGTAACTTTTTGATTATTATTTTGAAACTGAAAGGAAATTTTGATAAATTTTTTAGTTAGTAGATTCTTAACACAAAGAGCACAATTTTGTTTTTATGTTTTAAACATTTTTTTGATATTAGGCAAGTAGGCTAGTAAAAATTATTTATAATTTACACCTTTTTTTTATAAACAATTATAGACATAGTTGATACGATACCCTACCTACCTACATCGGTCAATAACTTTATGATAAATTCAATTAATTACCTATGTAAGAAACAAAGTAAAATAAAATTGGATTATAAGAAAAGTGTTGATTCGTATTTGTACTTTTTGCACCTAGGTATTTTTACTTTGTATGGTTATAGGTATTTACTTAATTTGTATTTTATTTTAAAGCAAATATTATTATATCTTAAATAGACTTACGGGGTAGGTACTTATTACTCTTTAAGATATCTTATAGTTTAAGGTTTGAAAAACCTCAGATTGGTTTTTATTTTCCTTAAATTCCTGCCAATTAGTGTCAAAATCTAGTTTTTCGGAGCTTTTTCTAAAATAATAGGCTATGTTATAAGTTATTAGTATTATTAGATTAAAAAATTGAAAGTCTATTTAAAATTGACATTCTCATGATTAATTATAATATAACTTTACACTTATTCATCTTATCTTAGCTTATCTTCAAACGGTTTTCAGATTCAGATTCGTGATCTGTCGTCTGTCCGTGTTAAAATCTCGGTTAAAATCAATATACAAGTCTTTCGTGTTAAAAAAAATCTGACCTAAAATATTTATTTCGCTTATAGATAAATAGATAATTGGATTGGAAATGGAAATATCTGTTCTATAGAGGTTGTACTCGTATTTACGAGTACGAGTACGAGTAGTAGGTAGTATGTAAGGACTATGTATACTACCTATGTATAACCTATATAGATACTTAGGTATATTTTAACAAAGTTTATCTTATTCTATGAATTTACCTTTACCTAGCTATGTTTTAAAATTTAACTATAAATTGCGAATCCGTCCACATTTGCAATAAGGAAATTGATAATTGTATTGTAATTTTATACTTGGGTAAGTTAAGGAGGCCAGGATGAGACCAAACTGCCGGTTAAAATTCTTGTGAATAATTTGGATGGTTCGATCTTTATTAAACCACTACTAATCTTAAGAGATCAAACTTAGCCTAAAAGTTAAAAGCAAGGAGCATGGGATATAGTATTTTCAAATGGCATTTTTTCAAATGGCAAGGAGCATGGGATATAGTATAGAGTTTGAATCTTTTACTATTCTGCATCACAATTTTTTTTCTTAGGGCTACTGACAGAGCGGATGTGAATGGCTAGCGCTCTAGCCAATCCAAAAATTCGTGTCAGTGGTACATTTTATTAGGCACTTCAAATTCTTCAAAAGCGTATAGCTAGCTATGGTGGTAAATTGAAATATTAGGCGGGATATTGACCCTAGCTCAGCAATAGCATACAGTCTCCAGTCTCACTCACAGTAGTACAGTACACTAGTACGTAGTACAAAAAAGTATAATTTTTTGAATTTTTTATTTTTAATTGTAATTGTAATTAACATAATTAAACATTGACCAGCTGACTAGATATTTTATTAGGATCACATTTTATTCGATCTTTATTCGATTTGTTGTTCCACCACGACCATAGTCTTCAGTAAGTCCTTGACATTTTAAGGTCAAACTCTGGTAATTTTTAAAAGGTAAATGTAATTTTAATTTTAATATTATTAGGTAATTATAATTATACCATGCATACCTTACCTAAAATACCTATATACCTACCTGCCTTAAAACTAAATAATTTTATGCTTTTTGTAATGTAATGTTTTGTACTGCTTTGTTTTGTACTCTACTCGTGTTTTTTCATCTTAATTTGGTGGTGAGGTTTAGAATTAGCTGTTATAAAGGTCAATGGCCATCAGTAGTAGCGAAAGACCAGCAAGTCAGCGGAGCAGTTAATACCGTCCAAGGTAGGTAAATTATAAATTATTATACTCGTATATTATATACCTAGTTACACACTACAATCATTATTACATTATCATTATTAGTAAAGTAGGTTTTAGAAAGAACGGCTAATTTTTATTTAAAATATTAGAAGTATTTATGTACCTAATTGTTTAACATGTAGAATGGATCATTAGTAATTGATCTGATTGGATAATTATTCATATAGCGATAGATTGAGATTTTAAATAAATTAGGTACATACTTTACTACAATATATTTTATTAGGAATTATTGCCGGTCAAGAAAATTAGATTTAAGAAGGTATTTTTTAATGATTTTTTTTAATTTTATATTTACAGTTTAGAGCATCCAGCTATTTGACAACAGATCTGACTCAGATGACTATTTTTAGAAAGATCAAGGTCATGTGCTAGCTGGAGTAAACCAAACTTTTGGAGTGATTGGTAGCAAATTATTGGTAAGTAAGATAGAGCATCATTTCTATTTAAATTTAAGCATTCAATGTCATTGTTAGCTTAAATAAAATTAATTTTTTAATTTGCTACTATATAGGTGAAGGTCTGGCTGCATCATTAGAAGGAGAAGATGTTGTAGACTGCCGGATGACTGGTGGAGTTAACATTAATACTGCTGATTGTACTGATGGAGGAAATGCTTGGAAAAGTCACGACAATAGACAGCTAATGGGCCTAGGTGGGACTAGCATTGGAATTGAAAGTTGTGGAAATAATGGTTTTACTGATTTTGGTCATGGTGGATTTCCAGCTATTTCCAGCTATTTCTACTACAAGCAAAGCAAATGTGAAGTTTTGAATGAAGTTTTTTTGAAAGTTTTTTAAGAGTTTTTAAAGTAGGTGTAATTATAATTATAAAGGTAATTATAATGTAAATTGTAAAGTTGTTGAATGTTCGTGACAAGTGGACATCAAGTACGTACTATAGTAGAATTGGACTTAAAAGTTAATTGTGATATATTATAAATTGTCTGAGAAATACCATTTTTTTGGAATATTTATATTATAAGTCATCTCGTTCTCGTCCCTGACCTTTGGACGAGGTAATCAGAAAATCATATATTGGAATTTGTAAACAATGGATAATTATGCGTCAGAAGGAACTTGACTTGAACTTGTCTTTTTAACTAGGTATTATTACCTTACATATTATATAAATACGACATAGACATTCTTTTTATAATTTTTATAATGAATGGAATGGTTACCACGAATTTGATAACTGATATAATATTTACGATATGATAACCACAAATAAGGAATAATTGGAATATTATATTGGATAGCTTTTATCAAGAAAAATTACTAATTCATTAGTCTTTGCCTGGAAAAGTTGAAGTTGAACTTTGAACTTGCTGTGTAACTTAACTTGATGTGTGTTTTGTATTTTTATCTTAATTGTTTAGCCTGTTAAAACTATTCGACAACTACCTACCTCCTATGTCTACTTATTATGGTACAATTTTGGCCATTGACCATAAAGAATAATTTAATCTGGAACTGAATTTATGATGTTATAAAGGAGACTTTTCGCACTTTCTTCTATTTCATTTCATTTGATTCATTAATAATTCAAGACTCAAAATAAAGCCTGTAAAATGAGCAAGGTAATTTTTATATAATTTTGGTATGTAATTCTTGTATTTTAATATTAATAATTTTTTTTCTAGCCACCAAGTATTTCCGAGACAAAATCCTTGCTTTTGAGATTTTTCGAGAGTCAAGTTTTTACTATGTCACATGCGATCGGCTATTTATTTAGTTCGAAAGAACCAGGAGTACAACAATATATTGGTATTTTTTAAATTCTTTACATAATACCTATAATAATATGCGAATATAAAGCTGAAAAAATGTAGTTTATAATTATTGATTTTTTGTTTTATTCCCTAGTTAATAAAATGTTTGGATTTCCTGAGAAAGATGTTGATTTTTATCTACCTCAAATAATTACTCTGTATATACAGATACCAGATGTAAGAAGATATTAGATATATATTTTAATTTTTGTATATTTTATATTAAACCCATATTATTTGTGAATCATGAATCATGAATCTTAATTTTATTTCATTATTTTATTTAATTTTAGCTTGCAGAAGTTCTCCACCCGTATCTTATATTCAGATGTAGAAAGTCAGTCGAGTTTAGTCACCAATGCGTTTGGTTATTAGATGCTTATTCTTCAGATGTGAGTAAAATCTCTTTTCTTTATTAATATTGTACGATTTTAAAATTTATTCAGATAAAAAGATAAAAATAAGATGGTTGTTTTCGAAACTTATAATTGGAACATACAGAACAGATATTTGTATTTATTTTCTTATGTAGGCTCACATCCAAACTAGAAAGAAATCTCATGGAACTAAATTAAAAAATTTAGTAATTTCTGATTCTATAAGGTAATGATTCTATTTTTTTTTAAAATACAAATTATAAAATTAATTATAATATGTAGATTTCCTAATATTTTGAATCAATTTTTAGGCCAAAAGATATTAAATGTGTAAGAAAATTGTCATTCCTTCAACCACCCGTACCCATACCCAATAATAATTTAATTCCTGAAATACACCAAATGGATCCTACCAGCATTAATGTTGTACATCATATAATTAATTCAAGAAAAACACATCAAAGGTAATAATAATCGTGATTATATATCGTAAAACTAGAATTTTTTATATCGATTTTTTTTCTCAAAGGTCATTCTCTGATGCTCCAGCTATGATACTTAATAATTTTATTAATTCGAATGGATACGAAAACAATGGTTTAAATTTGCGAATGAATGCTCATAAAAGAGTCGGATCTTATGGGTTACCAAAAAATTGTCTCGGTGATCTCACTTCTGGACACGGTAAGAGAGACAAGGAAAAAAAATCGATTAATTAAAGAAAGTAAATTGATAAAAGGCTAATAATACATTATAATTTTTTAATTTTTCAAAAAGGTTTCGATAATGGTTGCATGTGTTTTGAACCAGTCTATAATAATAATGATCTTGTCAAAACTCCTAGTGAATGCTGTTGTGGAGTAAGTACATAATTTAATTTATTTAAGTAGGTAGGTACTTATGGTTTATTAATCTTTATCTAAACCTAGATTAGACATGAGTAGACTCGCATATTAGAAGTTGAAAAGTAGAGTTTAGATAAGATTTTTTTTCCTTAAATCCATTTCGTAAATGCATTGCTACATCTCTATTTATATTTTTGGATTTTTATATTGTACAGTAATGTATATACCTAGTACTTACATGTAAAATACAATAATTAATTAGGGTTACTTTAGGGTGTACATATTCAGGTTTTTTTTACTTTGATCTTTAAAAAAGCTGATTGTGATACACATGACACATACACACCATGATTATCATGTTATGATAAAAGATATCGATACTTACAAGAAAAGAAGAAAATGAAAATATGAAAATTCATTTTTATCAAAATAATGAAATGAGATTATTACTAATATTAATGAGGTAATAATTAATAATTCATTTTTGTTTTTGTTTAATAATTCAGGCACCAAGACTTGGACCTCAATTTGAATTTGTGAAAGCACTAATTGAAATTGGAAAAAATTTATCATCTATTCCATTAAAAGACGATAAAACTCCAAAGTTAATTGCAGAATTAAATCTAATGAACTTAAATTTGCCTGCAAGAATATACGTTCCAGTTCACAACCATATACCTCATATTATACTGCGAATTCCACCTCAAGATGCTACTATTTTAAATAGTAAAGACAAGGTAAGGTACCTAGTTTTTCAGGATCTTGAAATATTCGTAAGCTTAATAAGACAAACAAGAATGGCTAATTTAATGAATATTTTTCTTTTAGGCCCCATTTTTAATATATGTCGAAGTTGTTGAAGTTAAAGATATACAAACAGTTAGAATTCCACAAAAACCAACAATTACTACACTATTAAGGCATACGAGATCTGAAGAGAATTTATTAGAAAATGGTAATGTTCCAATGCAAACTCAAAATGGAGATGTGAATTTAAGTGAATCTCCACCGTCTTCGGCATCGAATATACCAACATCTAATAGTAGTTGTGTGGATCTCAATAATATGACTAATGGGGATTGCTGGAGCCAGGAGGACGACGAGATATCTCAGCAATATTTGCAATTAAGATTGTCAAAGAAATTTGATCGAGATACGATATCTCAAATGAGTATGGATTCATGTGATTCTAGAGAACCTGTCTTTGTTGCTGCTGTCGATATTAGAAGGAGATTATCCGAGTATATTCTCATGCCAAAAAGTACCTTTCAGAGGGATCCAGAGGATCCAAGTGCTTGGTATGCTTTAATAATTTTATCAAAAAGCTTTTGAGTTTATTTTGCAATTACAATTTTGTATTTATAATTCTTTAGTATATTAAAAGAGCCATTTGAGTACAAGGTAAAATTTATAATTTAAACATTGATATTTCTTTTTGGATATAGATTAGATTTTTAAATCTTTTTCTTTAATAATTTAGGAAAAGAGAATTAAGCATAGCAGTCCATATTGTAATTTACCAGGTTGGAAACTATTATCTTGTATTGTAAAATGTGGTGATGATTTGAGACAAGGTATGATATTCCAACTATTTTGATTTAATATTTAGTAGAAGAAAATGTACTATTTAACATGATGTTAAAATATTATTGTATATTTCATAGAACTATTGGCTTATCAATTGTTAACCCTCTTGCAAGATGTATGGAATGAAGAACGTGTTCCACTATGGGTCCGTCCTTGCAAAATATTTGTTTTTTCTAACGATAGTGGAATGATTGAGCCTGCTTTAAATACTGTTTCATTACATCAAATTAAGAAGCATTCGAAAATGTCCTTATTAGAATATTTTATCCAAGAATTTGGGGAAGACAATTCAGAAGGATTTTTAACTGCTCAAAAGAGTTTTGTAGAGAGTTGTGCTGCTTACTGCTTGGTATGCTATCTGATGCAAGTTAAAGATAGGTATGAATCGACTAAAATAAACTATAATAATAATATATAATTAAATTTTATTAAAATATCCTTTTTAAACTTTTATTAGACATAATGGGAACATTTTATTAGACAACGAAGGACATTTAATTCATATTGATTTTGGGTTTATATTATCAACCTCACCAAAAAATTTGGGGTTTGAAAATTCGCCTTTTAAATTAACTGAAGAATTTGTCCAAGTAAGTATATCGATCTGCAATTGTAAGATTAGTTGCCAATTATTATTATTATTATGCTAATTATAATCTGCTATTATCTTTAGGTTATGGGAGGAAAAGAATCTGACATGTTTGAATATTTCAAAATTTTGATTTTGAAGGTAATTTAAAAATGAACAATTGAAAAAAAATTATCAATTAAGAATTAAGGCTATAATAACTTTTGATATTTATTTAATACAGGGATTAATCGCTGCTAGAAAATACTCTGACAATATATTGCATTTAGTTGAAATAATGAGATCAGGTAAAATGAATGAACAATCTATAAAATTATTGAGCTTTCTCTAATCTAATTACGAATTCTTACATTTAGGCTCGCAATTATCTTGTTTAAAATCCGGTGGAGTTTCAACAATAAGTTCTTTGAAAAATCGATTCCATATGAATATGACGGAAGAACAATTACAAGCGCTTACTGTTGATTTGGTAAATCAAGCTTTGAATTCATATACGACCTCGCTCTATGACCGTTTTCAATATATGACAAATAATATATACTAATTTACATTTATTCCTGTTTCTACAAAATGGAATTTTAATCACAATGTGATAAGTGTTACGAAAACTGAAAAAAAAAAATCAAAAATGCGCTACTACATATATTTTAGTATTAATTATTGCTCTTCAGAGTTTATGAATGCCTAATCACTAATCAATATAATTCTAACCTTATAATGTATTAGGTATATAAATAAGATATTTTTTTTTATTTACATTTTCTTAAGTAGGTATAGTAAAATAGATTTGAACAAAGATTACTCAAAAATCAACCAAAATTATTACTTGAAAAAATGTCTTTTCGTAATTTTTTTTACGTATACTCGCAAACTCAAGTTTTTAAAAGTCTTACATTTTGTACGCTTTTGTGAACCAATTTTATAATTATATAAAAGCAGTTAAGCATTAAGCATATTATTTATATTTGAGACTTTTTATATAATAGCAATAAGCTTTATTTACTGCAAATTTTTACTAATACATATATATTAAATGCCTAAAAAGAACATGACTTTTCACAAAAATACCTAGAAATATTTTATAAACTTGTCGATATATAAAATTAATTTAGATTTTTACTATTATAATGTAGAACGATACTTTAAACTACTTTAATATAGCATTGCTACATAAATTTATCGATAGCCAATTTGATTTAAACTATGATATTATATTTTTATGTTAATGTTAAATTAGATTTATTAGACTTGTTTTATCTGTCTAGTTTTTGTCGTTGTAATTATATGTATACCCTGAAATGAAACCCTTAAATATTCTGTATTTTCCTTGCATTTTTTTTATATTTTGTTCCTTTATTCTTAAGATAGATACGATAGTTTCACACATACTACACTACTTATTTTATTATCGTTAGAATTTATTGTTAAATAAAACTAAACTTGAACAATATATTATAAAATGAAGCGAGATTTTGAGTCTTTGTACTTGTAATATGCAAATATTTTGTATTTGAAAAGCGTATCTTAGCAGTAATTGTGATTTCAGAATCTAAAATTACAAGTTCAAATAAGTAGTTGCATTTCAAACAATATGATTTTTTCATTTTGTTCAATGTTCATTATATCTAGAAAGTGTAAAATTATGATCAAATCGTTTGTAAAATAGTTATAAAAAGATATAATCAATGCCTGGTGTTTGCAATAGGTGTAATAAAAAAGGTAAGATTATCATTAATTGGGTCAACAAAAAAGATATCAGCCTTTTTTTGTTGGTCTTTTTTTCAAAGTTCCGAATTAATTACCTCGAAAGGCAAAGACCTCACCCAAATCAAATAGGTTAGATTATGTTAGGTAAAGTTTATAGCCTAACCTAATGAAGAAGTACTGACTACGAGTATAACTAAAGAAATGATATCTTTGCGTTTCAGAAGTTATTTGGAACAATTTTTTAAAAATCGACCAACAAAAAAAACAAATTTTTGCTGACCCCAGACCCCCAGTAACCAATAATGATAATCTTACCATATAAAAGTATACCACGCCGAGGAAAAATTAAGCCTTGGAAAATCTTGGCATTTGGAGTGTTTCACGGTAAATTTTGCTTTTGATAAAAATTTTCTAGATCTGATTCTGAATCTGAATTACAATATTTTTTTTATTATTTCAGTGTGGTAAGTTTTTAAATACGAATCTTTTTAAAACATGATATTAAAATGATTTTTGTAAAATAGCCATTTGTAATCGAGGGTGAGATTTTTTTAAAATACGGTGGATATTGGGAATTCCGAGATAGCCTATCGACTCAGTTTTTTATGCTGGTTCCGAATCTACAAACATTTCTCCGGGCACTCGTCCCGTTCCCGAGATAATTGAGGTCAAATTACGAAATCTTAAAAAATTCAATATCTCAGAGATATTTAATTTTTAAGATTTCGGAATTTGACCTTTGACCTGTATCTCGGGAACGGGAAGAGTGCCAGGATAAATGTTTTCAGATTCAGAACCAGCATAAAAAACTGAGTCGATTGGCTATCTCGCATTTTCCAATTTTCACGGTATTTAAAAAAAATATTTTCCCAAATAGTCTTGATAGCACCATATTAGCTGAGCATCGCGAAAATAATGACATCTACTGTAAGCCCTGCTATCGAGCATATTTCGCCCTAAAAGGTTATGGTCATGGTCCAAATCAGCCTACCCTTGTTGACATTCCACAAATTGGTAGTCCTGAGGTAATATTTCAAATTTTTGACGATAAAGTACCAATATCATTTTTAAACTACTTTTTTGTTGTTAAATTAGCCGATAAACGAATCAGGAGACCATGTGAAACATGAACTTCCTCCATCAAGACTTGGGCTAAGTTATAAGAGAACAACGCCTGTTCCTAGGCATTATTATGATTCAAATCCACCGCCTGTAAAAAAACCAACAACTGTAAAACCACCTGTTCCACCACCACCTGTACCTCCATTACCACCTCCATCACCCAAATCAGGTGTAAAAAGTAATACTCAATCTGAGCGTTTTAAAAATGAAATAAAAGTAGAAGTAGATTCCAAAAAGAGTGAAATTACTCAAAGTTCTCCAAAGCCACCACCACCCCCAATTCCAACTGAGAAAAAAGATGAAAAAACAAATCAAATATCATCACCACCACCACCTTTACCATCATCATCAAGAATTTTGCCAGTTGTACCCACTACAGCTAATAATACTGATAAAAAGGTTGATCTAAAAACCGTTGGTAGTAAAAAGAGTGTGAATATTCAAATTAGTCCTACTCCTCCACCACCACCCCCGGCACCATCAAAAACAAATTTGCCAGTTGTCCCAACTGCAACTGCCAAAAGTGATGGAAAAGCTGAAACAGAAGTTGTTAGTACTAGTACTATTACGGAAACAAAGAAGGAGGTTATTCAAATTAGTTCCACTTCAAACCCATCAGCGCCGCCGCCTATTCCAACTCAAGATCCGGCAGCCCCTGGCCCTGCTGATCAGATAAAACCACCATCACCGTCATTACCATCGAATATTCCGCCAATTGCACCTAATGCTAATGAAGCAAAGGATAATGGGACAAAAATTACCCAGGAAAAGAGTGGGACTTTTCAAATATCACCACCACCACCACCTTTACCATCATCATCAAGAATTTCCACAGTTGTACCCACTATAGCTAATATCGGTAATACTGATAAAAATGTTGATTTAAAAGCAGTTAGTAGTAAAAAGAGTGTGAATATTCAAATTAGTCCTATTAGTCCTCCTCCTCCAGCACCCCCGGCACCTGTACCACCAAGTTCAAAAACTTCACAAGTTCAAAAACTTGAGGAGAAAAAGATCTCTTCGTTCAATTCAACTTCAGAGAATGATTTGAGACTTAAGAAACTTCCAAATGTTTCAAAATCCACTGCTGAAATCCCGATTCTTTTAAAGGCAAGTCAAAGTGAATTTGTACAATCAACAAACACAAACACCTTGAAAACAATCGATCAAATGAAATGTTTAGTATCACCCGGTAATCCAAGGTATCCACCAAATCCAAGGAAAAATGCTGCTGATTCAAATAGCCCATATAAGTCTACAGGTGGTAATAAAGGAAAAGTTGGAGATAATTGCATGCGTTGTGGTATTTAAAATCTTGAAAAAACTCTAGAATTTAGCTAATCCTAAAACTATTTCCAACAAGAATCAGAATCGTAAAATTTTTGTATTTTTTAAGGAAAACCCGTTTTTTGGGCAGAATTGAAGCGAAGTTATATTGGAATTTATCATTCTGAGTGCTTCGTTTGCTGTAAATTCATATTGACTCAATTTAATATCTATATCTACTCAACATCATCATGTATCAATGAATATTTTTATTATATATATTAAAAGGTGCTTGCAGTAAACCATTAGATGCTTCAACAGTTTCAGAAAATAAGGGAGAAATATTTTGTAAAGGTACTTTCGGATATTACTTATTTTATTATGTAGGGTACTATCTGTATAATTTCATAATTATATGACAATGATCTCATTTCCTATTTTCGATTGGCTATTTAGGATGTTATAGAAAATTATTTGGAATTCAAGGGGTTGGTTTTGGCGGAGGGGCTGGAGTTTTGCAAACACGTTAATTATGCATAAAAGTTAATTTTATACACATTACTCGTGTTAAATTACATAAATAAGCTTAATAAAAATGACAAATTAAAAAAGATATAACCTATGATCTAACATTTTAAAATTATTTCTCTAACTCTAAATCATTAAAAAATTCGATTTTTCTATCTATACTGTATTTTATCAAATTGAGTATTTAAATTATCTCAAGACTGCTCAAGACTTGTCTTTACTTTAAGGTTTGGATTGGATTTATAACCTTTATGATTAACTATTAACCAAGTCCATCCATAAATTACCTACCTAATTAAATTATAGATATAAAACTATTCATATTAGTTAATTGTGCGAGCCGAGCAGAGCGTTGAGTAAAAAATTTAAACTCTTTTAAATTTCCAATTGTTCCATTCCAATGGGTTATTTTTTTTTTGTAGTTCCGGGTAGCTTAAAGGGTCCACTGCATCGAAAGGGATGACCACTAAAATATTTTGTCGAAATGACTATAAGGCACCTTTATAAGTGTCCTTTCTGCCAAGTCTGGTTAAAATTGGTCGAGTAATCTTCTGAACATGATACATATCATAATACAGAAGACAATCCTGCAAATAGACAAAGTGAAAGCAAAGTTGAATAGTTAGTGCTCCCTTCGCTCTCATGAAAATTATAAATGTCAAAGGTCAAATATTATTTGTCATTAATTACATTACATGCCAATAATGATGAGATAAATGTTAGTTTGTCACAAAACCTCAACTCAATTTAAAGAAACTCGTTCTCAAAAAATGCTTCAAATTAAAATAACCACATACAATAGGACTAGGACATCTGTCTGAGATTGGAATCATGAATGATGATCGGCAAAATTTAATTTTGTGTGAAATCATATTTTATTTTTTTAAAGAATTTTTTAGAAAAATTCTCAAAATCATCAGTCAAATTAAATTTTTGATTCATCATTATTTTTTTTTAGTTAATTACTTCAATATCAATTACACATTATTTGTAAGTACCTTTAACTAATTATAATCATATTTAAAAGCGTAATTACAATTATCTTTATATTTAGGTTGATTTTTCCTGTCCATGCTTCTGGTAAAACGCCCAGTGAGTATTTTTTTTAAAGTCATCATTATTTTTAAGCTTTTTGTTATTACATATTCCCTCATTTAATTGTGTTGATTTTTAACTGTTCTAATAAAGCTCATTAGATTGTCAGTGATTTTTGAGTCTTTGACCAGCAAATAAGGCGAAATTTTAGGTAAGAAGTTTCAGAATTTTTATTCAGTTTTGAGGCTTTAGCTTCTTTGCCTAGCTATGTAGTGGGTTTATAAAATTTATATCGACTAAAGTTTATGAAATTCAGATTCAGTTATGAAAAATCAAATTTTGACCCTAAATATAAAGTAAATGTATGTGAATCTAGTTGTTTAGAGCTGAATTGATATTGTAAAATCCCTTATTTGAAACTTGTTTTAAAATCTTAAGGATTAAAATTTGGTCATTATTTGCGAATTTAATTTAGCTCTGGAAAACAAGATTTTTGACCTAATTTTCCCAAGAATATACATGAAAAATTAAGGACATAATTTGAGTTTTATGAGCTTGGATAGCATAGACCATTGTTTAAGAATAAGGAGTACCTTAGGTTCTTTATAAATTGAACTTTAAAATTTATTGTTTTTGTATTTTTTTTTTGTATTCTTTTTTGTAGTTTGTAAATGGTTTTTTAAGTAATCGTTGATCTGGATCTGGTAGAGTGGTCAGTAGTAGCTACCTTTATTTTGAGTTAAGTATAACTGAAATTGTATGATGGGTGATATTGAAGAATTGGATCTTTTTTGTCCTCACTTGAATTTTCGACAAGCATTAGAAAAGAATAAAATTCTTTCGACAACAAAAAGTAATAGTAAATTGACATCAACAACTAATTCTTCATCCTCTTTAACAAATTATACAAATATTATATCATCTACTTCAACTACAACTACAACTACAAATGAAGATGAGACGGTATTAAATGAAAGTATTATTAATTTGAAGAAGGAAGAATGTACTCTATGCTTACACGATGAAGACCACGATAATCATGATAATCATGAAAATGAAAATGAGTCAACAGCAATAATATCCAGTGAAGTACAACCAAGGACACATAGCAGTAATAAGAAAAGCAATAAGAATCAACCATTATTGTGGAAATGCTTAGATCAAAAATGTGGCTTATTCTTTTGTGGTTCAAAGGGAAAAAATCATGCTCAAGATCACTATCACGTAAATAACTTTAATTTAACTACATTGAACTATCGTATGAGTAATTTGAAATTACTCTTATTATGGTACTACATGTATATAGTTAAAATTAATATTTGTCAATATTTCAATTATTTTTTAATGTAGAAATACCCTAATCACATGATACAAGAGAACTCAATTTCAAAAAGAATTTGGTGTAATGAGTGCAATCATGAGGTATTCTTGGGTAAGTAAAAATTTTTTAAATATTTTTTAGCTTGCCAACCATGATGTTGTAACCTACAATTTTATTTTAGATTGGAGAAATAGAAGAAAGCCTCCAGCAATTTGGTTCCCACCCCTTGAGACAGAAGAAAATTCCCCAAAAGGCTTATACAATGTAAGTAATTTTTATTTAACAAAATAAAAACAGTACCTACTGCCTACTTTCTACCTACCTACTTTACTAAATAATTCAAAAATATAGATTCTACCTAATTTTTAATCAAAAAATATTTTTTTATAGATTGGGAATACCTGCTTCTTAGGTAGGTATTTACTTTAAACTAAAGTTTTTTCAAATGTCATATTATAAACAAAAACAAAAGTAATATTTTATTTATTTAGGTGCTGCTCTTCAAACTATGGTCTCTGTGATGCCCTTAAGTTCTTATTTAAATGGTGCCTGTACTAGTTTAGTTGGAAAAAATATAGCTGGTAGTTTTTTATGGCTTTTGTCTGAAGTATGGCAAACTGACCAACGTGAACCAATGTATCAAAAAGGTGTAATTCCTTCACGGTAATCATAAAATAATTTATTGTGTCATTTGCAATAAATAATTGTTTATTAATAAATATTTTTTAAATTTTATAGCTTACTACATTCGATTAGAACGGCTCATCCAATATTTAGGGGATTCCAACAGCATGACACACAAGAGTTTTTACGTCTTTTTATGGTATGTAATTAATTACAATTTAAATTATATTTTTAAATTAAAGACAAACACAACATAATGACAACTCTCTACATATTTTTGTTATAGGACTCTCTAGCTGAAGAAACTAAAATACCGCACTTTAATTTAGAAGACATTGAAGAAAAGAAAAAGAAAAAACCTTTAATAAAAATTAAGGGTAATAATGACCCAGATGGAAAAATGAACGACGATTATGATGAGTCTGAAAGTTCTGAATCAGAAACTGAATCTTTTGAAACTTGTGATTCTGGGAATGCTTCTGAAGGTTAATCTCTAAAATAATTTTATCTATTGGTTTAAATTAAAAAATCGGTATTTGTATATTTTTTTACAGAAACAATGTCAATTGAACAAAATGGAAATGGTACTGATAAAAAAGATGATCCATCACAACCACAACAACAATCACAAAAAGAAGTCAAAATAACTTACAAGTCTATAGTCAGTGATATATTTGATGGTCAAGTAGAATCATCAGTTCAATGCCTTTCATGTAAACAAGTTAGTCGACGCCTTGAAGTATTTCAGGACTTGAGTTTGCCAATACCAACAAGAGAAGAATTATCAGCTATAAAAGCATCACCAAGATTCGATAATAGCCAAATGATGAATGGTCCAACAAATGGTTGGTTTGATTGGTTTTGGGATATGATGAGATCATATTTTTGGGGTCCATGTCCAACATTACAAGATTGTTTTTCAGCATTTTTTAGTTCGGACGAGTTGAAAGGAAAAAATATGTATTCTTGTGAGAAATGTAAAAAGTTACGTAATGGTGTGAAACAATGTACACTTTATAAACTGCCTGGTAAGAATTTAATACAAACTAACCACTCAATTTTCATTTGAAATAATTTTCTTATATTTTATCCTTATTTTTTATTGTAGAAGTACTTTGCGTACATTTGAAACGATTTAGAATGTATGAATTCAGTGGAGGCATGGGTTTAACAAGTAAAATAAGTCAATATGTTCAATTCCCACTCGAAGATTTGGATTTAAAACCGTATTTGCATAGAGGTAAGAATTAATCAATGAATTATTTAACATAGTTATACAAAAATTCAAAATAAAGCAAAGTAATTGATAGGTAATCATTTATCATGGAATACTCATTTTGTTCATTTTTTTTATATTTTTAGATTGTAAAAATGAAGTAACTACTTATCGACTTCAAGGTGCAATATGTCATCTAGGTTCATTTCTGGGTGGCCATTATATTGCTTATATAAGAAAAGGAGAACAATGGTATTTATGTGATGACTCTCGTGTTGTTCGTAAGTGACTAAATTTCTTAATTAATTGCCAATACTTGAATCTAAAATTCATGATTTTACAGAAGTAACACCTGAAGCAGTTATAGAATCAGAAGCTTATGTACTTTTTTATCAGTAAGCCGATAACAATATAACCATTTATATAAATATTAAAATTTGGTTTTAATATACTTTGAATTTTTTTTTCATGTTAAATAGAAAATGGAAAGAAGAAGATGATGATGAAAAAACTGAATTTGTTCAAATTTGGAATGAATCTGAGCGAAAAATTGCAGAGAACAGTAATGAGAATGAAGAAGACGATCGCTTTCATTTAATATCAAGAAAATGGCTAACAATGTTCTTTTGGGGTGAAGAATCTGTTCAACTTGATAATTCTGATGTTGTTTGTCCTCATGGGTGCTTGACCCCGAACGAAAATTTACATTTAGGTTCAACTTGGATTCCTCATTCACTCTGGCAATTCATCATGAAAAAGTAAAATAAATACCCTATAAATCTAGTCGTAATTTTCTTAGAATTCATTAGACAATATTTGAATATTTGTATTTTTATTTTTTTTTAGATATGGTGGAGGACCAGATTTAGTGAATTTTGCAGAGTGTAATATTTGTGTGCAGGCACTAAAAAAGCATCAGAAAAGTCTCAAGACAACAACAAGAAGCAATAGTAACTCACCGTCTAATCATAATAATATCAATCCATATCTTCAAGTTTCTAACCAAAACCAAAATAATGAAGATAGTAGTTAGTAAATTTGGGATCGTCAGAACTCGAAACAACTACTTATAACCATAACCTAGTGAAAAAACATAAATTCAATTCAATTCCAAAGCTCTACTTTCATTCACTTGCACAAAGCAATATTTAAAATAATATTTAATTCAACCTAACCAAATAACTTTATTTTTAAATAATGGACCAAATGTATTACTAACTTAAAACTTAACATCTACTGGTATATTTGTTAATTTTTCATAATTTCATAAGCAACCGAATCAATTTGTTAAGAACAGAATAACTGAACCCTAGATTCTAATTCAAAAAATACTTACTTACATTACCAATTAGTATTTATTTATGCTTTTATTGTCAAAATTGTCATTTATATTGTCCCTGAATTATTTACTGAAACTTGTTCTTAATTATTCCTTATTGATTTAACTCTGTCTGAGCTGAAATATTAATTTGATTTATAATATATATACAATAATCAATAATTATAATATTGTCATTATTTATTTATAAAAAGAAATAGATTAGTAATCAACAAGTCAAGTTTAAGATTCTACACTCTACACTCACAGACACTCGTTTTCACTTTTTTTTAGAACTGAATACCTAGACTCTTTGGGTTAAATTTTTTTTGAAAAAGTGTTGTAAAAGATTAGTGTAATTTGACTAACTTTCAAGAACTAATGATCTAAACATTTTCTTTTAAATGTAAAAAAAAACATCTGATTTAAAATGATTTATAATATAATAATTTATCATTAAAATTAAAACGTACCCCCATCATCGAATCCTAAGTTGTTATTTAATAGATATAAAAAACTTATTTTTATTTAAAAAATAAAAAAATTGTTGAATAAAATATATCTTAGCTTTTTGCCAAATGCTATGCTAGTAAGTAATATGTTTCAGCTTTAAAAAACTTAAATTTTACCTTAATTTACCAAGTTTATTAAATAAAAACTAGGGTTGTGTTTTTCGAGAACTGAAGGGTTTTTTAATAACCCCCTAAAAAATATTTTTGATTTTTTTCTAAATAGAATGCAGCGCGTAATCATATTCGAAGAAAAGAAAATCGAGATTTTATTATTTTCAAATTATTTTCTAAAAAAAATAAAAAATCTTTTAGAAATTATAATTATTTAGAGTTCTTTTGAGTTTGAGATTTGAATTGAAGCCCACCTCTGCTCTGCTCTGCTCTGGTCTGGAAATGATGTACTGAGGTCAAAGGTCAAATCAGAACATCTCAATCTCAGGACAGAGACTCATAGCACAGTAAGTATAGTAGGTTACGGTTACAGGCAGGTGAGTATTTAAAAACATTTTGGTTGGGAAAATTTTTTTGTTTTTTATTTACTTTATAATTACTTTTAGTTTAGTTTTTGTTGTGTACTTAACCTGGTTTTGGCCTCTTTCTGAATCTGAAAGTAAAATACATGGTACATTTGAGGTCAAATTTTGGTTTTACAAAGGAGTACATTATTGTACAATAAACGCATGTAGGTATGTGTTTATTAAATGAACAGATTCTATTTTAATTTTGCTTGTCTTTCGTGTTTACTTTTGTGACATTTTGTCATGATATGATCATGAGAACAAGAATTTGAGTTATCTTTGACCTTTGCCTACCTATACTTTAATACCAATATATACCTAATTTACTTTTTTTATGAACTAATCCTAAGTACCTAATCTATTTGAAAGCTAATTCAATTATTATTATTATTATTATTGTTAAAGGACTTATATAGATGTAAGTATCTATTAAGCATAAGCTTTTGTATGTCCTT
>JAQIXA010000913.1:0-32083 GCA_034699045.1 Nanhermannia cf. coronata Gr-Ori-00579
ATCCTCTTCTTAGGAACTAAATTTCCTACATGACCCTATTTTCAGATTTCCAATTTGACCTCTGACACGTCAGAAAATTTGGTTAACTTGAAGGTAAAACACGTCGATTTTTCAACTTTAACCAGCTATAGCTCAGAAGTGTGTTGAGATAAAAAATCGACCGACATAAAATTTTTATCTCCTAATGAAACTCTTTCAGGATTTTATGCTGAAATTACTCCAAAAAAATTATTTTTTACTGTGGTATGGTCTCGTATACAACAAAACAACTCATAAAAACTAACCGTAGGCTCAGTTCAGTTTTCCCCAATACAAACAACTGTTTTAAAAATCTGTAAAAAATGTCCAATTTTTGAAAAAAATATTGAATTTTAAAACTAAAAATAATTTTTTACGACTGAATACAATTACATAGCCATTTAATTGACATTTAACATTAATTATAATTAAAATACTTAAAAATCTACAATTATCCAAATTGCTTTGTTAAATGCTATACCTAAGTGCAACTGGATACTGACACAATATATAATATTAGGCACAAGGCTCAAGCAATAATAAGTTGTAAGATTTTTGGATTTTGAAACTGTCAAAATTTGGATTTGGATTTAAAAAGTTCGAAAAAACCTGATTTTGACCACTACAGCACCACAACAAAGGTAAATATGAGGCCTTTTTCGATATTACTTAATTTTTAATTGTTAATGGACAAGTTTTTAACTTTGTTTAATGTGATTTTGTTATTTTTTTTTTGCTATTTTTTATAGAATTTAATCATTTTGGAAATGGATGATATCACTGTGAAGGTGGAGGTGGACGTGGAGATAATTTCTTCTCAAGATCAAGATCTAATTCAAGAATGTTTAAGCTCAAGTAATTATTTATATTGATATGTATTAAACATTTGTGCGAGCAAAGCGAGCACTTGCTAACCACTTTTTTTAAAAAGTAAATTATATTTAGTGTAAACTTAATAACTTTTGGATAAATTTTAACTTAACAAGAAGGATCTATTATAAAAGGTCTAGTCTAGTTGAGCCATTTAGACAAATATTTCAAATATCGTACCACATCGTACCACATTTGTAATAGGAATATAAGGAAAATGTTTCCCCCATGTTAAATCATATGTTTCCCTCCTATGTTTCCCCAATGGTGCCAAATGAACCTTACTCCAGCTGGAATATGTATATATGGAGCCTTTAAGGGTCATTTTTATATCAAATAAATACAAGGCCATGGAGGTAGGATTATAGAAAGGTCCCCAGGGTCAAACCAGACATCCTACATAAAAACTAAATACACCAAAATGATTCTTGGGTCAAGGGGAGTTCAAAAAGGTCAAAGGTCAAATTTTGCCGCTTCGCGCCAAAATTTGACCTCCAGGGGGGGTTGGCAGTTCACTTTTTCGCCACAAACCTAACCTAACCTAACTTATTATAAATCATATCTCCTCAATGTAGTCACAGGAACCGTGCGGAGTCACTTTTGGGCCCGCACGGTGGTGGAGCCGCACGGTTCCGGGACCACATTTTTTGAACTCCCCTTGACCCAAGGATCATTTTGATGTATTGGTTTTGCATCCTAGATCGTCGGGGAGAGAACTGCCCGGATTCCGAAATCGTACCAGAGATTCATATGCTAATTTAGATTTTTACCTTTTTCTTTTGAAGGTATTTTAGTCACAGCTTCACAGGATGATCAGAAGTCTTATAATTACAATACAGTTACTGCAGGTATCTTCATAATTTTAACTATATTTATGATAATAATATCTGTATTTAAGCTAAAAGATTAATGAATCACAATAAAATCTATTGACAGTTCTCATTACGGAAATCATCAAGCTGATTGTCTCTTCTGGCCTTTTTATCCGAAAGAAATCTACTCAGGTTTTTATTGATGAGCTAACTAATAATGCAAAGGGTATGTTTTTTTTATAAATCATAATTATTTTATATTATTACATTTTATTCAGGTCTGAAAAACCCGATTATCGCCTCAATTATATAGTACCTACATGTTTAACCTGTAAATTTGAGGCTTTAATCGGGTTTATCAGAGAACTGATTACAAATTACAAATACCTATTTATTAAGACTCTTTATCTTATTATGTTGATGTGTTACTTTGTTTTTTTATTTCAGTATTTGGACTTTATTTCATACCTGCCTTCATGTATTGGTAAGCGTTTTAAAATAAAATAAGTAAGATAAAGGTAAGGTACCTAACCATTTTTTGTTGGTATTTACAGCTTGTACAATAATTTAGCGTACACAAACTTGGCCACTTTTGACCCAACGACATATTTCCTATTATTGCAATTTCGTGTAGTGGTTACTGGGATTGTATTTCAGGTAATAAGCATTTATTTATTTTTGCTAACTAAAATCCATATAATCTGGATCTGGACTCTGGACCTAAAAAATTACTAATCTTTATTTTTTGTTTTCTTTCTCGCTTTACAGCTTGCTTTCAAAAAAAAACTTAGCAAGCACCAATGGATTTCATTACTATTTCTGACAATCGGATGTAAATAATTATTCTTATAATTTTTCATATTGTCAAGATCAAGTCTTGTATTTTCTATAATGTCTACTATTTTATTAATATGTTTAGGCATGGTGAAGGAAATAAATTTTGAAGCTATATTTGGAAGTTCTGACAATAGTACAAATAACAATGGAATTGGAAATAGTGCCTTAAAAGAAAAGCCTTTAAATACATCAACGAATCTAGGGATGTTTGACTTTAGTACTGGAATCTTTTTCATCTTTTTACAAGTTGGTTGATTAAAAAAATTAGATAATTTTTTAGCAAATCGTGATTACGACATTGTTTTTTATGAATAAAATAAATATTTTAATTTCTCTATAGGTTGTTTGCTCATCAAGTGCTGGCGTATACAATGAATTTCTCTTAAAGGATACAGGTGCTCATGTACCAGTTCTTGTTCAAAATACCTGCCTCTATATTGATTCAATCATATGCAATTTGGCTCTATTATCAATTCAAGGAAATTTGGGAGCTGGATTAAATTTTGACTCAATCAAGACTATATTTTCAACGCCTATAATTCTGGCTGTTATAATTAACAATGCAGCTATTGGAATTGTCACGAGCTTTTTTCTTTCTCAACTTAATTCAATTCTCAAGACGTTCGCCTCAGCATTAGAATTGATGTTTACAGCAATACTTTGTTGGCTAATATTTGGCATTCCAATTTATTTCAATACTGTGCTAGCAATTGCAATTGTTACCATTGCCATTTATCTCTATTCATTACAACCAGTCGTTAATTTGGGACGTGGAGCGTCAGTCAAGGTTAAAGAATTCAATATTGATGTTGGATCTGATTCTGATACTACGAATAGTAGTAGTAAAAGTAATAGGCCTTTACCAAAATAGATAATTTACTTTATCCTACTACCTAGCTATAGAAAAGATGGTAATTAAAATTAGTTGCATAAAGTTATATAAGTACCTAATACTAGTTACAAACAATGTATACCTTTAAGCGCACTGTATATTCGATATTTGTCATATAAATGGTCATATCATATCATATTTTATTGTCTCACTTGGGCTTGTTAAAGTTCAAATATTTATGGTATGAAACCAATTTATAATTATGGTTCTTAATTATTATTATCTTAATCTTATGTAAAATGTAAGAGTATATTATTTGATAACTTCAGTACCTGGTCTGTACTGTAGTATCACTTCTCATTTGCATTCAAATAGGTACATGCAATTTTTTCTAGTTTTAATTAATATAAAGATAAAAGAAAAATTTGTTATTGTATAATGGTTACCTACCTATTATATGATTTCACAAAAATATTATATTTTCGTTTTGTTAAAATTTGACTTAGAATTTGAATTGTTACCTACCTTTTACGCTTTTTAATTTAAAATATGGAATATGGACTTAATCTTATACTTATCCTATAAAGTATTCACCTATTTGTAATCTGTATCTGTATTACACTGATTACTGAACTGATTATTATTTAATACTAAATAGTAAATGTGTTATTTAAATATGACCAGTAAATGATTTGCCAAATCAAATTAATTAAGTATTACTGTACTTTACCACTACCTATGTATTTTGTACTAGTATAATGAACAAAATAATCTATGTCATTGTTAACTTTGTCATTTAGGTGCCCAAAATGTTATATGTTTTATGTTACTGTTATGTAATTTCTCATACTTGATAAATATCTGTATTTTATAGCTTTTAAAGAATAAACTGTTGATCTTGATACACTTTAAAAATATTCTATTTGAAGATAATGAATTTTATTAAACCAATCAGTAAAGTTACCAATTTTAAGCATTTTAAGAGAATTTTTTTTGTAATTTAGTTAATTGTATGCGTTTAAGGAAATTTAAAGATAATAATACATACAGATAGTAAGTACAAGTTGTAGAAAGAGAGCTCGATTAACAAAATGAGAATTTTATGAGCCAAATATTTCATAAAAAGTTGTAAAATTGTGACCAACATCAGAGGCTGATTCATTGGAGAAGGTGATGTACATTTTCTTTGATGAGATATTCAAATCTTTACATATTTTTTCGAACAGAACTTTTGAATGTTTGATATTTTCTTGGACTCCTAAAAATTAAAAATATTAGTAAGAATAGTTCTACTGCATTTAAACCTAAAGCATAATCATACCAAGTTGACCGATTGACATGAGTAGACAGTTGGCACAATTGTCATTATCACCACCAAAGGTCATCATTTGATCAGGGTTGATATGGATCACAACGTACTAAAAATACAAAATATTACTACACTAATATAAAAATAACCTTCAATGACATTGGAGAACCAGTTTAGAATTTGTGAATAAAATATCTTGGCTAAATATATAGGGTCTAATTTTAATACTTACTCCTTCAGGTTTTCCAAGGGTTTTTGCAACAATTCCGGTCAAATCTTTTGCGAAATTTGCAGGGATTTGATCCTTTGGAACATTTGTGTCGATTCTGAGACCTGGCATCCTGAAATTTTTAGAATTTCTCGAAAATTTTAATCAATTTGGTAAAAAAAAATTAAACTGTCGGCTTTTCCTCGTTGAGTGTTAGGTATCAACAAAATAAGCTTGAAATGTAATGTAATAAAATAAGCTAATTCTAATAAGAGTAAGGTATTATAAATGGTAAAAACTATCGTATGTAGTAGTCAGGTTCTGATTTTGTTGGTTGATTTTATTTATTCAAGGTTATATGAAAGATGTCAGAAATGGAAATCTATTCACTTCATAACATGTAGGTATATGCATATGCATACAGATACAGAAATACAGATACATAATACAGGTATCCCAGTTGAATACCATTATTATATCATACTATGTATGGTATACAGTAACTTTAATCATGTCAACCAAAGGGGAGTTGATATGTACCTATAAAATTAAGTGCCTTTCATATATACCTACTAACTAGAAAACAAAGTATGTATGGTAGGTACTTAATTTTTATGTCTATTAATAAATTATAAGGAAAAAGTATGACATAAAATTAATTTTTACCATTTATTAGAATTTATATCTGTAGTAAGAATAATTTCATGCTAATAGTAAGTTGAAAATTGTTTAAAATTTAATTTGAATGGAATTTAATTTAATTTAAATCATGAATTGCCATTAAATTTTTGTCCATTTTTATACTCCCAGTGTTGCTTTAATATTATAGTACCCTACACTATTATAGTAGTGTAGGTAGTAGGTTAGGGTTAGGTACTTACTACATACTCCGTATTTCAATACTTGACATTACCATAAAGTTAAAACATACTTTATGGTATTACCTACTAGCCTACTATTCAATAGAATAGATATTATAATGTAGATAATTAGGTAATCATGAATGATTATTTAATTTGGGTTTGGTATATCTTTGCAAAGAATATTTTGAAGCTTATATGGATTATGGACGAACTATGAATTTGGGGAATAAGAGAAAAATGAAATGTCCAAAGAATAATATACCTCCTATATTATACCTTATCCCTATACAATGTAGCCAATTCACTTCTGATTTCTGCTGCTGAATCTGAATTCTGAATCTGAAAAACCAAAACATTTTATAGATGTTATAATGAGGTAGAAGGTATGTATAATGTATACTCTTACTCATTTGTACAAGTGGATTTGTTAATTTTTTAATTTTGGAAAAATTAGATAGGTATTTAGCTTCATTTCTACATTATGATTATGATGAAATGAACCTATCTATACAACAATAGAATTAAAAACCGAAACTGGAGCGGAATGCAGAATGTTCTACTCTTTAGATTAAATTAAAATTGGTTTCTCCATGTTTTATTCAAATACAAAATATCGGTATTCATTATTCATGTTAGTAGGTATAGGTATGCATAAAGTTATTTACATAAGTACCTACCTATTACAACAGTAAGTACCTAGATAGTAGGGTATATTCAGCATCAGTATAAAATGGACAAATAAGGAAGTGTCCTCTTTAAATTTTAAATTAAAAAAATAGGTACATAGTTCTGCTGTTCTGTTTCAGTTCCAAGAAGTAAGAAGGTACTTACTATATACATATATAGTATACCTAATATGTAGATAGGATAAAATATGAAATTTTCAAAATTTATTTTAGGTTAGGTACATCAATTTTATCATGCATAGCATATCTCTAGTTTTTAGTAGGGTGCCTTATAAAATAAAGTAGGTACCTATTTTTTTAATATTCATTCAACTTTATGGCTCAAATACCTTACCTTACAAAAGACTATTTAAATATTAGTTTATCCTTTTTAGGGCAATCAAAATATTTGTATACTTTTATTTGAGAAAATGCAATAAGAATTTAAGGCATTCTAGTTTGTTTATAGTAACTTCCTCAAAAGATAAGAAAAATGCAAAACAAATTGAGAATTAGCTCGCGTGTATGTATACTCCAGATTTATAATGTTAATTGAAAAAAAAGGTTAATTTTCAAAACTCAGCTAGTCAATTTGCAAAACTCATTCTAAGTCAAGAGCAAAACAAATAAAAAGGTTCTGCACTAATTGACAAATATAAAAAATGTCCTAAATCCTAAGTAGTAGAGTAGAGTTATTAATTGAAATATTATGTGACCCACCCGTAGAAAATTGTCTATTCAAGTTTTTACAATACTTTTTGCAATATCCTATTAGTAAGTAAGTATCTGTACTCTGTACTTATAGGCTAGGTACTAACGAAATTTAAGGTGGGTACTTTCTTTGAATTTTTTCTGTAAAAAATTTCAGGCCTTATTTAATATATAGGTACCTTAAGTACGTGCAAACTTTCAAAAATTACACTATCTTGGAAATTTTAGATCCTCTAAATTATAGAACAAATTGTCATTAGGGTACTTAAACTTAAAATCCGGTTAGGTCCTTGTCAGCAGGGTCTTCAATAAATAGTTTTTGAGCAATTTGATTTTTGGGTATTCGGATTCGGATATCTATTTAAAATCACCAAATAAGAAATAAAGTCTCATCAAAATTAAGCATATTTACTATTAGGGATTTGAAAAAATGAGCTAAACAACCCAAAAACTTGTGCATTGTAGCAAATCTTAATTCTACTACTTTTTTAGGTAATGTTCCTACTACCTATGAGTTTTTATACCCTTAGAGAAAGTACCTACTTTCTTCGTTTTAATCAAATCAAATAAATTTCTGTAATCATATTTTTGAGTTCAAAACTAACAATTTACAAGTACTACCTTAATGCATGTAATATATCTTGAATGTTATTCTATTAAGTATTAATCATGTCAGTAGTAGTAAGATTGTAGTTAAAATATTGATTAAATTCGAGTTGATATATTTACCCACATACCTATACATACTACTAAACCAAACCAAAAGTATATTTTCGTACCTTTATGTGCCATGTAGTTTTATTGCCATTAAAGCTTATATTTTACTAGGTTTTGTAGGTATATTCAGTCAGCATATTTACGAATTATAGTTATGTTATGACAAGTTTATATAAGCAAGTATTGTACGTAGTAGCAGTAGAACTATGCATGTATGTAGTGTACTTATGTATAACTACCTACTGTTATAAAGGTAGTAGGTAATAAAAAAAGTTTCAACATATTCACACAAATATTAAACTTTTTCTGGACAGACTGGAGTTATCGGATTTTCTATTCGGGTCGTTGCTGTTTTGACCATATTTATGTATTTTAGTCGAAATTGGACTGTCGACTTTCCTTGGACTTTTCTTATGTACCTACTACCTACTTATATTATGTAGGTATAGTACTTTATAGTACATAAAAAAGTACTTATTTATTTAGGTATAAGTATAAAGTATTTTTAAATATTTTTACACAAGGATTTTATTTTGCCTTGCTTCTGACTCTCCTTCAACTTTCGATTTTAATTCCTGTTTAAACTCTCTACCGTGATCATCAAAGTCATAAATTTCAAAAAATTTCAAATACCTGAAAGTGTACCTTTAAAATTCTTACCTGAATCTAAATCAGAAGATACTTTTAATTACTACCTACTTGCTACTTACTTTAGAATGAATTGGAAAAAGTGTCAATTATCTGTAGTACTACAAGATTTGCAAGAATCAGTGGCAAAATGAGTAAGAGTGATTTATTTTTAATGAAACCGATACCTGAAGATCGGCTGAGAAATGATATTTTAGATCATCATCATGAATCTGAGGATTCGGAATATCTTGAGGATTTCCCTGATGATTTAGATGATGAACAAATTACAAGGCAGAGGCAGGCTCAAGTTATAGATGGTGACTCGGATTTCAATAATAGTGATTTAGATATTGGTGGTGATTGTTCTGGAGATTCTGCTGGAAGTGATGGTGGTGGATTTGATGAATTGTTCAAAAGGGTAAGCCTACTTTATAAGGTTTTAAAATGATATCAAATTATTGGAATCAGAAAAGTTTTTTTATCTCAAAATCAATTCTCCTTTTTTGATTTGATTTTTGAGTTTTGATTGGTCCCTACTTATGAGTATTGTTGCGGATTTGTGAATGATTTCGGTAACCTAATGAGAATTTTATGGATTAATTTTGCAATTGTTAAATTAGTAGGGTACTTAAATAGTATGATTTTTGATTAAATTGATTAAAATTAGACTTTTTATGATATGTCTAATATGACAATTTTTTTAAAGCAATTAAGCTACCCACCACTTCCAAGATATGACACACCTGTACCCTTCTCACCCAACCCATTCGACAAAATCGGCCTTCTAACCCCAATGGAAGAAGTTACTGAACCCCCATCAACTACTGGAACACGGACACCAAACTCCAGACCCATGACTGGACGACTCAGTCGATCACAAAGCCGGTCTCAAAGTCGAGCTCAAAGTGCAAAAATCCATCCAGGATCTGCAAGTCGAAGACTAAGCCTCAATAATGACATTAATGAAACACCATCACCTATCCTCCAGAGA
This sequence comes from Nanhermannia cf. coronata Gr-Ori-00579, assembly GCA_034699045.1. NCBI lineage: Eukaryota > Metazoa > Arthropoda > Arachnida > Sarcoptiformes > Nanhermanniidae > Nanhermannia > Nanhermannia cf. coronata Gr-Ori-00579. Next base: position 9,464 of record JAQIXA010000913.1, read on the forward strand.
ATCTCAAGCTCGAAAAGAGAACCAGTGGTTACCTTCAATCCACAAAATGATATCATTAATATACCTAATGATCCTGAAGATACTGATCAAGTCTCTGATATACATGTAATCGAGGAAAAGGCCCAAGATGACTATAAAAATGAAATATCAGTCAATGTCCAAGACCCCCAGGAGGAACAAGAAGCTGATCCTGAACAAGATCCTAAAATTTCAGAAAGTCAAAATAGTCCAAATTCATCTGAATCAAGTGGTGATGGTGGAAGTAAACAAGATCAAGATTCTGAAAATCCAGACCATGATCATGTTATTAATGGTATAAAAAACCATTCAAATTCAGACGAAATCCTAAGTGAAGAAGCAAAAGACTTGAAATTACGTAAAGAGAGGCGTAAAAAACGGAAAACCCTGGAGGAACTGGAAGAACAGATCAGGAAAATTGAGTCTGCAGGTCTTAAGCGAACAGCTGCAACTTGTAAATCAACCGGGAATACTCGAAATAGTAAAAATAAAAATAAATCTGGAATCGGAAGTAGTATTGTTGGCAATACGAGTAGGATAACTCATAGAACTGACCTTAAAAAAGAGATCTTCGATGATGGAAATTTATCTCAAGATCAAGATTATAATCATGAATACAATGACCCTGTGGTTTTACCACCAAAAGGATTTTATAAGGAAACCAGAGATCGAGAAAATCTTGATATGACTATAGAAGGAGGATCTGCAGCTTCAGGTGAAATCTCGACTTCTTCAGCCTACTCTGAAGAGGATGCTTCATCCTCGTTCCTTCAAGTGAATGAAGATGTTGAAATTCGAAAGATTGAAGTCAATTTAGGATCAGCTACTAGAAATCTGGGTGTTGTGATACCACCATCGAATTATTCTGAAACTTCAACTTCGAGTGAAAGTCCTGTAGCTATTGGAATAGCGGAGAAAATGAATTCTTTTGAAAGAATTCGGAGCTGGCAATGTTCTGATGGTGCTGGTGTTAATGGAGGTGGTGTTGTTGGTGGAAATAATCAGCAATCGAAATATTCAGCTGCTGGTGATTCGGAATTTGCCAATGCTTTGGATGGCATGATTACTCAATTACATGGAACAAAGGTAAATAACTAATTTTTGTCAAAATTAAAAGTTTAGGACCACAAAAAAAATTTGATTTTGAAAAGAGAGATAACCTATCAATATACCATTTCAATCAATTAGGATCGAAATTTTATCAAAAATTTTGACAATCAGATACTAATTTCTTAGCTCATGCATAATGGATAATTTGATGTTCAGTTTATAAAACAAGTTGATAAAAGGAAATCTCAAGATCAGTGTAAATATTAGGGCTAGATTCAGCTAGAATTTAGTAAGATTTACACAAGTACCCTACCTAATTTGATTAATTTTTAGTCTCCTATTTAAGAATATTTTATTTTTAACGATCTAAGGGTTAGGGTAAGGTACTTGTAGATAGGTATGCGTATATTCTGTACTCGTATTAATAGGGTACCCTACTTATCAAAATCAAAGGAATGTAAAATTTCCGGTATTTTGCTTTTTGTCAGTTCTAAAATTAAGTTAAAGGTCAAACTGGTGGGAAACAATAAAAGTTATTTTGACCAAACTTGTCACTTGATTTGAATAAATCAATAATTAAAGCCGCCATCAAAAGACTTTTTAGACCTTTTTGAGCTGTCATAAAGTAGGGATATGAAAATAATTGAGCACTTAATAAAGGCATTACATGCTTCAGTTCTTGGACTTATATAGTTTACAATATACAGTCTTAGCTTTTCAAGACTTTTGTGTTTTTCGGACATTCTCTAGGTCAAATTAATGGGCAGAACTGCGTGATTTCCAGTTTATAATTTGCCTTATAAACCGTTAATACCACGGTATAAATAAGAAATAAAGTAGTCCGATGCGGATTTACTTAAAGAAAGCACTAAAGTACCTACATATTATGCATACATATAGGTAGTACTTTTTTATTTTAGTGACATATATAGTCCTACCTTACCTAACCTAATAAATTAAGAAAATGTCATGCTCTTGCTACTCCATTTTTTCATCGTGATTTTTATACTCGAGATTTGCTAAAAGAAAGGAAATGATTATGTATTATTTAATATGCATTATACTTACAAGTGCCCATATATACGAATAAAGGGTTAAGTTTTCCATAATTTCTTATTTTGAGGTCAAATCCAACTCCAACTGCTAATTTACAATCTAGGTCACCTAAATAAATGTGTAAAATATCCAGCATTTTCTTGGATTGGAGAAAGTTATATACCCAAATAAGTAGATCATGAAATCTCGAATTTACTTTCTCCAACTTTCACTTGATTACAATATTTTTATTTCACGAGAACTTGTAACTATATTTTCTATATCTAGATGTATTTCTTACCTACTTTAAACTATTATTATACCTTTGCAAATATTATGCATATTTTGTAGATTTTAATCAGATTATGCCATGCAGTATGTATAGTAGTAAGTATTTTTGACATGATTGAAAGTGAAATTGAAACGGAAATACCATGGGTTTTTACTTTCATAGAGCATTAATCTAAAGTGTATGATTTGATTTGATTTTTTTTTGTAAATTTAGGTCAATTGGGAACATCGTATCAAACTAGCTGAAGACTTGACAGCATCTTTGAAAAATGTATCACCTCAAACTCTGTTAAAATATATCTGCCAAATTATTCCTCTAGTCACATCGATTGCATCTGAATCACATTTTCGAGTATCTTTGTCCATACTGAATACAATTTTAGTGCTGGGTGATCGACTGAGAGATTGTCGGACTTTTCTGGGTGATCGGCCGATTGTCAATGCGGATCTGACGTGGCTTATTAGAAGACTTTGTAATATTTGTGGAGAATCGAGGTCGACTCTTAGGACTGAGGGAGCCTTGGCCCTGAGTCATCTTGTCAAAGGTATACACAATAATCTACTAAATAGATCTAAAAATTTGTAGAAATTTAATCATAAAAATTGCTTAATGTGTATGCAATTTAGGAAATTTTGCTAAACTGCTGGATATTTGTATGATCTAACTATGATTTATTTTATAGGAGCTGGTCCTGATTTGGTTTGCGAGCCACTCTACTCAATCCTGGCTTCTGAAAGCAAAGGAAATGGCGAATTAAATGCAGGACCTCGAATAAAAGCCGCAGCTCTAGACGCCCTCACATTCGCCCTTTTGACCTTTCCTCGAGATGATTTTGATTTACCGACACTCGCAAAACACGTACGTAAATTATATCCAAGCTGACCTTTAAATTTCCATAAATTTATTGTCATATTGTGCCTTAATTTATAAATACAATTGTCTAAAAATATACTAAATTGCATATAAATAAATGTCTAATATCTTAGGGCTGCAAAAGTTTATGGAATACCAAAAGGCGGGTACGACAAGGTAATTCCTTCCTATATATTATTTTATTAAATTTGCCTAAGTGGAAGGGCATTAAGTTCTAGTAATTATCTAGATGAATATTTTCTAAAATTTTGTTTTTTAAAGCCTCTTTGGAATGCCTGGCTGTTGTAGCCCACGCTATAAGTCCTTCGGTCGCTCTGCCCCTTTTTCGTAAATTTATCGAAGAAACAAAGTAATCATTAATTATTCAAAGATAGTGAAAAAAAGATCAATAATTTACTCTACGAATTGTATGACAATTCTTATGTAAAAATGTCTATTTTACTATATTTTTAGATCTGAATCGATAGCTGGACAGGGTTCAACTTCAAATACCCTGAATCTCAATGGCAGTCCGGTGAAACAAAAATCTCAACTGTCAGTTGCAAATCCTTATTCAGCAGTTTCTGCCAGGGTTTCAAGACATTTATTGCCCTCACCATCACCTGCAGGTATAATAACTTTAAAAAACCAATAGTTATACTATCGATAGAAGCAAAAAGAAAACGGAAATTGTTTAAGAATGTATCATTTTCGGGTTTTATCCCTAAACTAGCACCCTATAAGCCTAATTTTAGATTTTTGTAAAACAAAATCTCATTTATAATAATTAGGCTAAAACACTTGGAGCTTGTAATGAATTTTTAAGAACGAGTTTTTAAAATTTTGAATTTTTTTTGTTGAACTGGGTAAATGGATTCCCATCTCTAATTTTGAAATCGCGAAATTTCTGATATTTTTTCTGTATTTGGCCTACATATTATATACCAAAAAAAAGTTATTAAACTTGATAGGATTTATTTAACTAACTATTATCTTTAATTAATTATCTGAGCTAAACGTTGATGGCATCTCATATTACCCCATTTTTCAGGGTCAAAATTATTATATTATCTAACAGATATCATATTCAGAATCTGTCTTCGACAGATACCCTTTTGCCAACCTTTCGATTACCCTTTAAATCTTATTTTTGATTTTTTCCCATGATTAACATTGTGGCCCTTAAATGTAACCACATGGGTGGTGCAATCAATTTTTTTTATCGAAATGGCACAACTAGACCTTATAAGACTCCTTTATGCCAAGTTTGGTTTAAATCGATCTAATAGTTTTTGAGATATTCCAAGAAACAGACAGACGGACGTACAAATTTCAATTAAAGTTGAATAATAAGTGCTCGCTTCGCTCGTACAATAAATGAATAAATGCTAAGATTAATATTTACAATTACATTTTTTATTGATAATGATAATTTAGTAAAGAAATATTTTTAAAATGTAGGACTTGTCGAGTATGCCGTGTCCATTAACCAACGAGGTCTGGATCGTGATTCCTCAATGGACAGCTCGATCCCTGCAAAATCCTCGTCAATCACCAAAAATACCATTTTAGAGCCAGTTTTAAACGGAAAAACCCGTTTTGGGTCATCGAATTCTTCAGCTGGTGCTGCTGATATTGCCTACATATTAGCTGGAACTGGACCCATTGCAAATACGCCTTTTTGTTCACCTAATTCTCAAGCCCAAACATCACCTCGAGAATGGTAAGTATAAAAATTTCATAAACGCCCTTAAGCTAACCCGAAAAATGCAATGCATAATTTTGCTTAATGCATTTTAAATATCAATCATATTTTTCTTACCATATTTACCCATCCAATGAATCTAAAAATGACCCAAATTTATCATGCTAGCATAAAATAGCTTAAAAAGGCTTAAAAAGGCTTAAATAAATAATCATAATTGCTATTACTAAATTTTAAATGAGTTGTCTCTTTGCATAGGTTAGACATTAGACAATTTAATTCATGGATTCAAATTATGTCAGATATTTTTAGATAAGATTTCTCTATATCTGTAGAACATATACCATAAACACCATAATTTATGAACAAAAAGCAAACATCAAACATTAAAATTCAAAATAAGGTGAAAAATATCTCTAATAACTAATTTCCCAGATTTTTACCTATAAAAAGTCATAATTTTGCAAATTAAAAGTCAAGATAATAGGTCAGAATTTTCGGAAAAGTTAGAATTTAGAATACTCGAAATAGTAATTTATAAAAGATCCTTTTTGGTATAATTTAAATCAAATGTAGTAGTAAGTATAGATTTCCAAATATGCCTTAAAAGTGCCTTAAAGATACCTACTTCATTCTTGAGCTGATCATTTTATTTTAAAAAATTGACAAGAAAACTACGACATGACTCGGGCATTTTGGTCTACTTTGTATTAGAATACCTATTTTAAATTAAAAATTTGACAATTTGATCATAGATATTTTTAGTAGATACTATTCTGTATTTCAGTTATTTTACTTTTTTAAAGAGGGATAGATTATACATGGGATTAGAGCAATGTATATGTTAGTAAAAAGTAGGGGGGATTTAAAACCGGAAACGAAATACTACGAGTACTACGAAAAAACCATGCTGAGGAATATGTAATTCTCATTATTCTACTACTACCTCTAATAATACGAGTAATAATAATCAATACAATACAATACAATCAAATGGAAAAATACACTTTATTTTTATGTACATTTGGTTCCTAGGAGATTTGAATGATTTCAAAAGCATTGGCATAAACACCTGCCTGAAGCAAACGTAGCTTTCTTGATTATTATTATTTTTATCGATTATTTACCCGTGTAGATATTTCATACAATTTTAAATACCTAAAAGGAGTCAGTAGTAGTGGCAGGTGAACCTGAAATATCTAGAAATTCTGATAGGGGAAAAATACATACCCTATTTATTATAAACTCGAAATACATAAGTAGTGACAATTTAGAAAAAGGTCAGTGTATTGTGTATACTCTATCAATTGTATCTTTTATTTTAGTTTTTAATTTTTGAACTTTTTCGGACTACTTGTGTTGAAAATAAAATTCAGAATTCAGAAGAATTTCAAGAACTTTTTTGGTGTAAAGTGGTGTAGTTTTTAAGCGGGTAATGTCAAAGAGTAGAAAAAAGCCGTGTCAAGATTTCGATCCATTAGAAGCCCTTAATGAAAGTGCATGGAAAAAATGGAATAAATATGCTAGCGAACAGTTAAGTCAGATTGACTCGAGGATTATCGGGTACTTATAATCATATTTTACTAATTGTAAGTTTTTTAACTAATATCTACTACTCGTACATACCTTATCAAAAAAATAATCTAGAATCAAAGATTTCGCGATAGAAATCTTGTGACTTGTGATTAAAGATAGTTAGATCTTTGATCTAAAACAAAATCAAAAATTTCAAGAAATAACCTAACCTAACTACCAATAGTCAAACAAAACAAATTCTCTAGTCAAAACTAATCTAACCTGATCAAAAATAACTATATCGTAACCTTTACTGAAGAGATTAGATTAGATTTTCATAGATGACAAATTTAAAAAAATTTGGACTGTCTTACATTTAGACTAAAGTATTTACAATTACTAGACTAGCATTCTAACTTTTCTGAAAATTTCTGACCTCTAGGTCACCCTCAATTTATTACATATCTGGGCACTATTATTCATTTTGACCCAAGTATCTTAATCTTAATAGTATTGTATTGTATTTCCTATTTTATGAGAGGATATTTTAGCTAATCTAGGTTCTTTTAGGTACTAGTGTTTTTTTAATTTTTAAAAATTAGAATTTAAAATGAATATACATACCTAGGTTAAAACCTATAGGTAAAATGGTATTTTCGAATAAAATTTTTAATTTTTAATATAGGTACTTATACAGATATACTTACATAGGTTACATAGGCAAAAAGAGTTATTAAATTATAAATATTTTATGTAAATTGAGCCCAGGGTTATCTCACCTCATCCATTATTCACCCACCATTAAATTAAACCTTCAAATAATTAAGTGGAAAAGTCAAAAAAACCATTTCATTGTTTATTTTGCTTTCAAATGCTATTAAATTTTAAGTAAATAGAATTATGTTTTATAAGTATGTTTTGCAAAGTTTAATTAAGGCAAAAAAGGTTTATGTTTTAGTTTTAAATGATCTTTGTAATGATTTTATGCTTTTTTTTATGTGATTTCGGTATAGGTTGAGTGAGCAGACTTTGGGTGGAGTTTTGGATTCGGACCCAGCCCGGATTTCAGGAGATCGCAGACTCGCTGGCGGTGCTTGCAATTCAGGCCCTGGTAGAATTAATGGATATAACTATAATGTAAGTTCTAAGCTTATTTTCGACATTTTACAGCTTTTTCCTAGATATATTTTTACTGACCATTAGTTATTTAAGACAAGATAATATAAATATAATTCTAGTGGACATTTTGAATAATTCAGAGAACAATTGCGTCATATTTTTAATCGAATCGTGTTAAAACTTAAACAGACATAATTATTATAATATTGATTGGTATGTACTTGTACTTGTATAATAATAATACCGATATTTATGATGGTAAAATAATTAAAATCTAAATATTTACCACTAGTCAGGACTAATATAACTATATTCATACTGGTTTTGTTTGAAAGCCCGATTTTGATGCTTATTTTTTAAGAAATATGTATTCAAGAATAGAATCGAAAATTTTTGAGGTTTCGTAGCTATCTGTAAATTAGATAATTTGTTTTTATATATTTGAGACTATAGGTAGTTAGCCAGATAATCGAAAATATGTATCTAGCTATTATAGTTAGTTATGGAAACTAATCTTAAGTACCCTACTATAGACATTAGATAGAAATAATTCAGAGGATAATATCAGTAGGTAGTTAGAAAATTAACAAATTCTGATCAAATACTGATAGCCGATAATTGCCATTTAGCTGGCAATTGGTAAATTGGCCAATTTTCTATATTTAGGAGTTAGCTTTGGTAAGATATACTTACAAAATCTAAGAAAACAGTCCCACAAGTGGCAAAGCGTTTTTCTAATTTTGATTTGAAAAATTTTGCTAAACATAATGCAATGTCATTATAGAGAACTCGATTCAAATTTCCAAAATTTTGAACGATTTTGAATTTTGGTGTTGAAATTGTATTTAGAAGCTAGAAATGACATGGTTTTATAGGATGTTTGACTCCTGAGATATCTGTAAGTTGTACTCGTAAGAATCCGATATTGGATTTTGAGAAATACCTTCGTAATTATTGATAGGAAACCTATCTCTAATTATTTCATTTGACCTCAAATAGATAGACATTTATTGTGGATACAGGGTATTGGTAATGAAATTGAAGTTGTTTGTATTTGTATACCAATATTACCAATACATACTTACCTATTAAAAGTCCTAAAAAACATTATTTGATTGTCAGAATTATTAGACAATCGACCCATTTAATTAGATATATATATTTCGACTAAAATAAATACATTTCTTACATATAATCTTATACTATACTGTATATGCAGTTAAAGCTTATAACTATCAGTAAAACTATCGATCTATCTGACCTATAATCATAAGAATAGACAATAGAATGTAACAAAGTAAATGCAAAAGCTAATAATTAATGGTTATTTTTTGCGAAATGATCAAATTCTGTAATACAAAATACAAAGTAGTATCAGAACAATCTAATATTAAGGAACTAGTAGTAGTTTAGTTTTGATCTGGACAGTGAAATAATTGGTTCCAAATTTTTGTCCATAGTCCCTTGAGAAAACCCATTTATTAAAATTTCAAACCTTTTTTTGGATCAAAATATATTTACAATTGCTAGGTAGATTGTTCTGACCATAATAATAATATATATACCTATTACCTACCTTATAGTGATCTTTAAAGCAATTTAATTACGAAAAGCATCTGAACAGCTTATTTAATAAGTAGTTCCAACTTGAAGCTTCAAGTTCTGGTTTTCTACCAATCTGTTACATTTTATCATATTAGAAGAATCTCTAATACATTTGAAGTTCAAAGCTAAAAAACTGCAATCAAAAATCCAAAATTTATTACATTTTTGGCCTTAAACTAAATAAATCTGCAAAAAAAACTATCATTATTCATCGATATGGCTTTTTGTCCCAAATATACAACAAAAGAATTTGCATACTTAAATGACACCCACAAAAAGCCTGCAGTTTGGTTGACAATGAGTTACAAACAATGACAATATTTCGCAAATATTTTAGCACTTAAGATAATGCAATGCATTGGACTTTTGTTGGAAAAAGTTCGGTTTTTTCCGATCAGATTGGGGTTTTTATCACAAAAATTCTTATTTCTATACCTGTCTGAATTCTGAATAGAGAAATGGCATGTTTTCAAGTCCCTATGAGAATACTACAGGATTGCACGTCTTGGCTCAAAGGTCGAATTTATTTATCAAAATCTCAAGTATTTGTTTTTGCCATTTCCTCTCGAAATTTTGCGATTTTTACCTCAGTACTCAAGTGATAGTTGTCTGGTTTGGTTTTTTTTCCAGATTCTGATTTTCGAGTTTGTTTGATCAATAATTTAGTATTCATTTCATTAATGATAATACCATGAAGTTGTAGACAATGGGAAAACCTTCAATATCACGCTGATTTCCCCAAAAATTAGATATTTCAATGCCACACTTATACACTTATAACAATACCTAGATCATGGGAAAAAGTGGAGAAAGTGGAGAAAGTACCTTGCGAGACAAATTGCGTCACAAATTAATAAATAATAAATATCTGCACAAGATACCCTATACCAGATGTATTAAAGACTTTAAGATTTATTGTTAAAATGTAGTTGGTTGAGGTTAGAAGAAAGTTTGCCATTTTTGTGAACATTTTTGTGTCGAAAAAAGTGCTAAAATAGTGACTCTTTTAGGATTAGGACAAAATGTATCATTTTCATATCCAAATACCTAAACAGAATAGCAAATACTCGATCTCAAACAAAAATATGCCCGACAAATTACCCTTACTTTTTTGGGGGGAAATTCAGAAAAAGGTTTATTAAAAATTTAGATTTCTTAAGCCATTAATACTGTAGATACTTGCAGTAACTTGACAATTTTTTGAATTTTTTCAGATCCAAGATCAGCTACAGAATCAAGTTAAAGGAAATTGGTCCAATGTTCCTGGTGCTATAAATGCACCTTATGCTAGCAATAATACAGGTATGTCATACATAAATTTTATTTTATTCGTAATTAGTACCCTATCCTGTAATATCTAATGGCATATTTGTACAGTACATGTGTTAATTCTATTTCAAATTCCAAAAAAAGTCTGGTTTAATGTAGGTACTAGGTACATAGAGTAAATGATCTTATCGGTTAGTTTAGGCAATTACTATAATTATTTTTATTACACTGAAAGTGCTCTACTTAACTTTATAAAGTACCTATATAAAGTTTATAAATCGCCTATAAACTCCTTATAAAATGAGACCTTATAGCGACACTTTGTCGTACTTTGAATTTATGATCATGATTTTTTGTATTTTTTTTGTATTTGCGTCGCACTTAACCCAAATTACAAAGGCCAGAATAAATATTAGCCAACAATTTTAATACCCTTATACTTATACAAGTATAGGAGTTATTATAGAAATTTGGAATTTCAGAACTAGTTCATGTATGTGGTCTAAAATTCGAAATTCGGATTAAATTGAGTAAAAAAATTTCATTTTAGTAGGTGCCTACAATAGTAGCATGCAACGTCGTGATGTCAAGCCTGTAACTGAGAAAGTAGGATTTTCGTTATTGCCTAATAAGTACTCAAATGGAGAAAACCATGGTTTGTATCATCAGCACCATCAACCCAGTGATTTAAACTCGAATACCTTGTCAAATTCATCATTTGGACAGTACAAGAATAATTATAGTTCCCCATCTCCACCACCACTAGTTTACCCAAATGGAAATCATGGACAAGGTGTCCAGCAATACATTGACTATCATCTAATTGGACAACAACAATCTGGATCTGGATCTGGTGTTAAGAAATATATGGACAGACAGTCAGATTCAGACAATTCCTCATCGAAATACCCGAATGATGAAACTGACCATCTGAGGGAGCGAAACTATCGACATACAAATATTTTTGGATCTACGGATTCAATTGGGAATCATCGTAATGGTCGTGGTGATTATATGAGTAAAGTTAAGCAAAATTATGAAGTCTATGGTGTCAGGGTTGAGGATGATAAAATTCGAGGGGGTGAAGGAAATGGGATGGATTCTGCTGGATCTTCATCGATTTCAACCAGGGATTCTGGAGTCTCAAGTTTGAAAAGTGGAAAAACTGTAAGTAAAACTCAAAAGCAAATTTCAAAATCAAATACCCAAGTAGGATTCCTTTAAAATATCTTTTTGTCAATTTTACAAAAAGTTAATGTTAAAAGAGGACTAAATTATATTTTTAGAGCTCAATTCTGATTCAAATCATAATGCAATAGTATTAGGTAAAATAAAAAAAAGTTTATAAAAAAATTTTCTCAATTTTTTGTCAAATGACAATTCGAATGTTTCAAAAGTCAACAAAATTTTTGCATATCAAATACAGATAGCATTTTTTTCTGTAAATCTCAAAAATTGATAAAAATTATGAATAAATTATAGTATGTATGTACAGTACCTACTTGAATGTATGATGTATGTAATATATGTATATTGTATGTAAATATGTTATAATCAAATAATATTAAATTCTTGGTTAAGAACTTGGCTAATATTATCTTGAAATGTAAATCTTGAGGTTTCAAATGCAATTTACATATCAAAGAAATATTGACCTTTGTAGGTCATTAGTCTTAATGCGATGCAGATATTTGAATGTCTACATCGCAGGATATTTTTGCATCGCAGGTAGCTTTTTGGAAAAAAAGCTCCTATATTTGGCTTTTTTAGAATCATTAAGATTAGTCAAGGAAAACAAGTTCAAAGCCTTATAGGAATGCAATTAAATGCTCTTTAATTTAATTTTTTTTTCTAAATATTTGCATAATTTCCAGATTCCATCACCACCTGAACTTGGCCATGGTGGACACCAGTCATCTGCCAGTGGTGTACGAAAAGACAATTCACAATCAAGATCTACTAGTCGACTCAGACATCGATCAAATTCCAAGTCCAAATCACCGATCGTGTCAATGCCTTTGATTGAACCCCCATATGGATTCGGTGACTCAGTACAAATACAAAATAATTGGACAGTTGGTAGTTCTCCAGAGTTGATCCCACCAAATTGCTACAATGATGATAGAACAGATGAAGAAATCGAGCATTCCAGGTAACAAAACCAATCAATTTTTTTAGATTACTACCATACAGTCGTGTATAATAATATAGACTAAAGTTGGCACATAATCAGTAATCAGCTTCACTAGGTCTATGAATAGTATTTCAAGTACCTTCTAGATTCTAGGTATTCTAGGTAATACTTTGTCATTATTTTTTACAAGTTTCAATTGAGAATACAGAGTTGAGTACATTGAAGCTATCTAAAACAAATTGAGATTTTTTTACAAATATTTGAGCTAAATTCATAAAAAACGGATATAAATGATATTTTAAATGATTTACTGCAAAGAAGTCTTATACATATCTGTATCTGTAGTCTGTAGTAGTATGTAATATTACGGATTTCTTAATAGTTTATGAGGTATGTATCCAATAGTTATGCTAACTAAATTCTATTCTACTGAAGTATCGTACCTTAGGTATTTGCAAGTATTGTAATTAGTTATTTACGTGCTTTACAGAATTATTTTTAGATTTAGAATTTTACAAGAACTCTGTACTACATGTATTATGTAAGTAGGTAGTACCTACAGCTAATTCTAAGTTTTGCATGTTTTCATTAGAATAAATGAATTCACTAAAATTTGAAATACCTATTGAAGTACATACTGTATTGTGAAATCAGTTTAGACTTTGCTATTTAAATTTGGTAGAAACTAAATAGGTAGGTACATAGACATACATTTTAAAAAATATCATATTTTGAATTAATTTGTAAAGAGGAGGTTATACTTACTTAACTTGTACAAAGTATAAGTAAGTAAGTATAACTTTCTTACTGAACTGGTTATAACTGGTTATAGCCAGCTTACGATCCTTTTTTAGAACAGAAACTTTGCTAATCCTAATCTTGTGATCTTGTGGTAAACAAGTTTTGCATTATTTGTAAATATGACTAACCTATCTACTACCTACCTAACTAGCATTTTTCATATGGATCAGTATCATGGTTTGTAAAGTAAATAAAAAAGTTTATTTATGTAAATTGACCATATATAATTTAATTTAGTTTGACTTGTCTAGGATGAACCCACGTACTTTAGTAAATATCTTGATAATAATAATAATTGCAAAATATAAATATTTCAGTTTCTCTTGAACTCAACAAATACGAGACTATCCCATTAGAATAATTTAACTTGAGGTTTAGAATTTACTTAAATCTAAGATTTTCAATGAGTATTATGTTTATGCATTTATTAATAGACAAAAAATTGCTGTTATCATAAATTCAAAGCTTAATATTTACATAAAATAGCTAATTTAGCATAAAAGGCAGGTAGGTACTTATAAATATAAATACCAATATACCTGTGTACAATACGAGTATGTATAAGATATTTTCTTTTGTAGGTACTTTTGAATTATATTTAATAGTAAAATATTATTATTATTTTACTGATATCGATCATGAAATCATTAGAATTACGGAGTAGTTATAAAAAAGGACTTTTGTTGTCACAAATAGATAAAAAAAAATAGACCGACAAACAGGAATCTAGAAGATATATACATTTTTCTTAACTTTTAGATAATTAAAGCAGTTGAAATTTTCGATTTTTTTCTATTTAGACTTTTTAGAACTGAAATTTTACAAAATTATATACCTAAGCAATCTTCACTTATCGTAAAATTAGCATAAAAATTTCATTCTAAAACGACCCCTTTTCTCATAGCGAATCACATTTTTTGATGATTTAGTAATTTAGTCATTTTAATGTAAAAATAACCCTCCTTCCTTTCAAACTTCAAACTAAACCAAACCGGATATTATGAGATAAATAAATTTGAATTGCACCTGCGAGGGCTTAGAAATACAGTAGAATAGAGGTTTTTAAATTATAAATTAGTCAAACATGTAAGTAGATAGGGATAAACAGTAGGTACCTACAGTACTACCTATCTGAAATCTATACCTATCGATACCTACCCGAGTTTTTTTCAAATGCGTCAAAAAATCGGGGTTTTTTTCAATACCCACCAGCAACTCTAATATCATTTTTACATTCAATCCCAAACAAACAAGTCTCATCGTTTTTACATTGCATTTTTGAAATGTCCAGCTTTGTTACTTATCCATTTATAATTCAATTCTTCTTACAATATTGTATTGAGAAAGTTAAAAATTTATATTTGAATGGTTGAGAAAAGTTTTGTATTATATGGGAGGGTACTTGAAAGCTTCCTGGTTTTTGACATAATTATAATTATATAACAAAAGTACCCTACATGTAAAGTTTTCATAATTGAATTGAAGTAAATTTTTGAAGTTTTATAAAAGTTTTTTCTACTTGAGATACTAAAGTACACTTTTGTGTGTAAGTTTTTGAGTCTAATGAGTTGCTTCGATTGTTTTCAAAAAAGTTTTCACTTCCGGTCATCAACTCCTGTTATTGAATTTGAGGGCTTTTTGGCAGAGAAAGAGGAGAAATTTATCAAAAAATTACTTGGAATTGGGTATAATACTTAATATTATCACCATATTTAAGTGATTATGTAACTTTAGCTCTGAAATACCTGATATTGGCCACAGTTTAAGACGTATTTTTGCAAAATTGAGACCAAAATGGGTATTTCAGACCTCTAAATCTAAATAGACAAATAGTCATTTCAAAATTGCATAAAGTTAGGGAGATTTTCCCAAAATATTCTAGACAATTTTTAAAGCTTTGTATCTCAAAAACTAAATTCAAAAGTAGCGTTTTAAAGCCTGGAAATTGTTTAGTTTTAACTAGTAGTTTCATATTCGTGATTCTCATAAAATAAAATAGGTCATTTTTTGTCCTAGTTTAAAAAGTGTCCTATATACGAGTATAATATGGTACATATTTGAACTAATTTTTAAAAATTCATTCTAAATTGAAGCTTTTTATACTGTAGATATAAAAGTAAAGGCAAAGTCAAAGCAATCATAATTAGGTGAAATAATATTGATGAGAATGAATATCGATTTTATAAAATAGATACAAATATTTAATAAATAGGTATCTTTCCACTGGTCTGGTAAATCGAAAAAAGTTTACTTTTTTGATCTAATAGTCCAAGGTTCCCCTTTGTGTCCAACAGACCATGCCTAATTATATTTGATATATCATTAATTCTATTCAGAATTCAGACAACTGACCATCATCATCATTATTTCTATCTTTTTCATAATTTTTTAGATAAAATAACCCAAATATGTCAGGAATATTTTGCTTCTATATTGATATCTGTATTATTGATTTGTTTACCAAAACCAAATTACATATACATACATATGGGTACGTCCTTAGACTAATGAGATTTTTATACGCATTACAATTACAATGAAATATTCATTAGAATTGGATTTTGGGGTAAAAACCGATTTTTGAAATATGATCGGTAAAAATGTGGCCTAGCAGGAGAAAAGGGTACAGATGAGGCATTTCTGGTATTATACGAGAAAAATGAGATTTTTTCATGATAATTTTAGCTTTAATTCACTTGTAAATGACTTAATTAAACTGTTATTTTAATTTTAATTTAATTTAGAAGATCGAATGGTATCCGTAATCAAAACCAGAACCAGCCCTCGAATGGATTCCTACACCGAAAACCTGCCGTAAGCCTCGTGAAGAAATCCTCATCGACGGACTTTCTCAGTCAAAAGCTCTCTGGGATGAAATTACAAGATATTGAAAGTTCGGAATTGGATGTACAAGATGACCATGTCAACAACTACAATGACAATGGTCATCAAACACATCGAAGTCTTTCACAATCAAGTTCCAGTTTAGAAAAAGAAATCTCCTCACCCATTCACTACAACAATAAACCTCATTCTCAAAATCAAAATCATAATAATAATCATAAAAATCAAAGCAATCATTATTCAAGTAATATTTCTAATGGTAATGGTAAGGGTAAAATATTCCCAACATCGATATCAATGGACTCAATTGATGTTCCTGAAGAGTTTCTAGAAAATAATAACACAAGTAAGAAACCACCATCATCCAAAGCTCTCGGACAAAGACAATCCCCCTACAGATCTCAAAGTAGAAATCCATCGAGATCAAGAAACATCAATTATTCATCGAAAAGTAAGCTTAATTATTGAATATATCATCTTAAAAGGGTCCCTTCTCTCTGTTTAGATTCAGTTTTACAAAAAAAATCTAAATTTTTGACTTAAAAGACCAAAATTCCCATAAATGACGATGGTTTTTATCAAAAATTTACTTTTTCAAAATAAAATTTGGCAATTTTAGATATTTTTAAGAGCTTTCAAGATTGTTAATACCATTTTAGATGTCCGAGATTTTCAAGTCAACTATTTTCAAATATTTTAAGGGACATTTGAATAGAAATTTTTTAACCCCGAGAGGTATTGAGAAACCACCCTGAAATCCACGATTTCCAGGGACTACGAGAAACTCTTCAAAAATTGATTTTGAAATTGAGTAATTGAGTTAAATTTTGTTTTTGACAGATACTTCATCGGCAGAGGATTGCAGAAGCCCAACATCGCCCGAGATCCCAACCCAGCCGGGCAAAACCAATGGAGTTGGATCGAAAAAGTTGCCGACTAAAATTTACAAAGGGTAAAGGCAGTCCTTTTAAGTCCCCCCATTTCTATACCTTATTTTATTATAAAGAAAGATCTTATAGTACTAGTATCAATAGTCTTTTATTTATTTATTTCGTTTCCTTTGAATGAATTCTTTTGAATTGAAAAAAGTAAACTGCCAACTCATGCATATACCTACAGATATGTACTGGCTTTAAGTACCTACCTATGTATGTGTATGTAATAATGATTTTATTTTATTTCGGGCAATTCTATAGGTCCTTTTTGGAGGCGAACTCGAGGGGTAGCCAAAATGAAGTCTATCCACAAGAAATGAAACCTGTGGAAAATCCAAGGCAATCTCTCGCCATTTCTCTAACTCACATTAGTTCAAAAGACTGGTAGGTCTCAGATTTTTGCAAAAAAAATTCATAAAAATAAGGCTCTTAATAAGGCTAGCTTTAAGTGCTTCAATTTCAGATTTCAGAATTAGAAATTTTGCATTTTTGTATTTTTTTGTCTTTATAGGGATCAAATACTTGAGGGTTTCAAAATCCTCGTGAGACTCGTCAGACATCATCCAGAGGTGGTGCGAAACGACCTTCATAATGTCAATATGCAAACGATAGTCCATTTACTAAGCCTTCGATCTCAAGTTGTCAAGTATGCTTGTCATTTCTTTCGAGAACTTTTCATCGGCATGGGAAAAGCTATGGAGCCTGTAAAATACTTTTATAGTCAAAATACCAGAGATGTTTTCAATTTTGTTAAATTTTAGGATGTTGAAAAAATCATCGAAAGACTACTGGACAAAACGGCGGATACAAACAAGTTCATCAAAGAGGATGCAACGGCAGTTCTTGATGTAATAGCCCTGAATATTTCACCTCAGAAAGTCATACAATGCCTCGACAACTATGGCTCAAAGTGAGTTATAAATTTTTGTTGCAAATTTCAACTTTTTGAGGAATTTTGTATACTTAAAAGGGATGCAAACAATGGGCTTTAAAATTTTAAAGTTTGCAAAATTCCTCAGGTTATGTTTGTGTTTACGAGACTGTTGAAATAATTTGCATTTTTATTTGCAATAAATCTTATAGGCATCGTAATCAGATAGTTCGAGGTTCGGCTGCTCGTCTAATTGGAGTCATTGTGACAAGACATGGACCCGAAAGGTCACTTTATGAGCTCCCTGACAAACTCCTACCCATGCTTGTGAGATTTGTTCAAGAGGGAAGCCTTGAAACTAGGTATTATTATACATGTAAAAAAAATATTTAAAAAATCCTTATTTACGACTTTTTTGTCAATTTTAGGACACATGCAAAGACGAGTCTGGTCGAGTTGATGCGTCAGAGAGATTTTGAGTTGCAGCTTCGACGATATGTATCAGCCGATAATATTCGTAATGCATCCAAAGCTCTGTCAGCCATTAAAAACGAAGTTCGAATGAATTTATAAGGTAGCTACTTACATTTCATATTCATTTAATACATAAGTAATGCCTCTTAGGATTAATCAGAATCAATGACCAAAATGCTTAAATCTAATAGCAAAAATTCTCAAAATTATTAACTCAAACAAGACATTTGACCTAAAAATTAAAGTTATTCAAGTAAAATAGAAAAATCTCAATCTTTTTTTACAATCATTTAGGCAATTCGGATCTTTTGCAAAAAAATGTTTGTATTTTCAAATAATACTACACTAGTTTAAAACTCAAATTTCGAATTTGCTAAATTTACAGGATAGCTATAGGTTGTTCATATACATTACCTTTAATGTAAAAAATTCCAAAAATTCAAATCAAAAAAGTCTATTCGACTTAAATACCGGAATGATTTTTTGAAAAATATCAAATTTTACTACTCGTATTTTCCAATTTCAGATAAAAAAAAACTTGCCAAAAAAATCGAAATTTTGCTTCAAAATTTCCTTTTTTGATAATCTATTATAACCACTATATTATCTAATAACAAAATTTTCCAAAAATATCAACTCAAACAAGACATTTGACCTAAATATTAAAATTAAGGTAAAAATAGACAATCTTTTTCTACAATCAATGCAATTAGGCAATTCTGATTTTTGCAAAAAAAAAGTTTGCAAAATTTCAAATAATTTTTGATTTATGGTATACAAGTTTGTTACTCTAAAAGCGAATTTTAAATTTAATAATTACAGGATAGCTATAGGTTGCACCTACAAATTATAAAACCTGAATATAAAAAATCTCAAAATTTCAAATCAAAAAAGTCTATTCGACTTAAAACCCGGAATGATTTTTCGAAAAATACCAAATTTTAAATTTTACTACTCGTATTTTCCAATTTCTGAGAAAAATCTTGCTAAAAAAATGAGATATTTCTTCAAAATTTCCTTTTTATGATAGTCACAGACAGGAACAAGCAATTTTTTAAGGTACTGCTCCCTACTATAGTACTAGTAGTACCCTACTAGGACTACTAGTAGGTGAAACCTAAGGAATTTATTGTACATTTTAACAATTTGACAAAATGTAGTTAGTACTTAAGCCAAGTATTTGTGAGCTATTTGTCAACTACTGAGATTTCCAGATTTCCAGAATAGTCCTTAAGACTTAAGGGTATATATATCTGTAGTAGTAGGTTGAAGGCAGTGACTTGAGAGCTAAAAGGAATTCCTGAATGTAATTGTAAATTGTAAAAAGGCTAAATTATTAGTGCCCGAATATTTTCCCTATCTTTACCACTTTGGTCTCTAATTGTCTCTCAATTTTCGATTCTACATTCATAATGTAAGTACTTACTTATTGTACTTGTAAGTACCCTACCTAACTATGCTATGGCCTATGGTATTAAATGTATTTTTTTTTCGTTTTTTTTTTCTTCTAGAAAGCCAACCGCCCAATAATCATCTACAATACTGTACTACACCACTCACCTTATCAGTTCAACAATTCAGAAAATTCTCGAAAAAAACTTTTGACTCTCACGAACGAATCATCCCAAGTGCATTTGACAAGAAAAAAGATGACAAAAAACGAATTTTAAAACTACTTTATACTATATAAGTACTTTTAGTAAAAATAATTTAAGTAATTTTTCGACTAGGAAAATATTTACAACCGTACCTAAATAATACTTATCTAAGACAAGCTTATAAAATATATTTATATTACACAATCCTCAACTAGAAGTACTTGGACTATGCCGACTAGAACTTCTTCTCTTCGACAACTTCTTATCCTCTGATTTGTGGTAAGTACCCTCTAAAATGTCCATTAAATGCCCTCAAAAAATCGTCATACCTAATAGTAAATCTATTTTTTTATATGGTACTTTAAGTGACAGTATGATTTTAAAATCTCTGTGACAAATATTTATGATAGATCTTAGATTTAAGAGCAGAAATACCTATCTCGAAACAAATACTGATACATTCAGTTAGGAATTTCATAGATTTTGAAATAAGACCTTAGAGTATTGACCTAGAGGTCTGAAATTGAAAACGAAGTCAGATTAGATACCTGCTGCTATATTATATCCTAAACCATGTTTAAATTTAAAAGGTCCAAAACTTTCAATTTTGGGTAATTTTAGATACCAAGTTAGGGTCAAAATTTTGAGATCTTTGAAGACAATTTAGATAAATCTAAAGATCTGAAATTAGAAATCTTCAGGATAGATTTAAATGAACTGACTTTAGTTAGAGTAGTAGGTTAATTCCTTAAATTATCCATTATTTTAGCTCTTATCTACCAATCTATGTTATCACTTTTATCAAAATTTACCCCTTGATATGTGAAATGAAAATTATGTAAAAATATCGTTTTGAGCTTAAAAAACTTGTAATATTTTGAGATTTTTTTGTAAAATATTTAAAATTCTCTTTTTATTGGTCAATAAGAGGGTGTCTTTCTTGTTTTCTCGATTGTTAACTCAATTGTAATGGTTATTTTTAACAATTACAAGTCTCATAAAATGAATTTTACATACAATAGAAAAACATACAATAGTTATATCCCCACATGGAGTTTTATCGTCTTGTTTATTTTGACCAGAAGTTAAAAAACCTTCTTTTCTGACGTAAAACGAGATTTTAAGTACTTACATATACAGTAGGTACTTTATCTACTCTATCTATCCGATTTTAATGATTATTTTACTTTTTTATAATTACAGATTTCAAGGCAAAACCCCTCATTTACTACTTTTTCAAGCCATCAAAAATCAGCAGAAGACATCACAAAAATACACACAAAAAATACATAAAAAATCGAAAAAAATCAACTTAATTTATAAGTATAACTTTCTCCATAAACATTTATAGTGTTATAGATCATACTACATATTATAGATAGTAGTAACTAATACTAGTGTAGGAATACTGATACTGATAGTTTAGACCTATTTTATATAGAATTATAGAATTATAGTCAAATGATTGTAATAGATACTTCTTAAGATTAAAAAAATATATTTGAGTGTGGTAAAGGTTGACAAATGCGTATTTTTTAACCATAAAATATTTATATTTATGTAAAAAATTATGACTGAATATCATGTATGTTAGGATAGGATAAGTTTTAAAATTTTAACTCATAAGATAAGTGATTTTAGATCTGATTGTAGTCAGCAGTTTTTACAATTTCTTGAGAATATTTTGTCTTATAAATATACTATCTATTCTGTATCTGTTTTACATACACGATTTTTTATAACTTGTGTCAAATTAGAGCTCTAGAATATTACTAGATCTTAATATAGATACGAGTATTTAAGTAGGTAAATTAGTCTTAAGATTAATTACAAATAAATGGTATTTTTATCTCAAATTTCAATTTGAAATCCTCGTTTTCGTTATATGAAATCAACGAAATCGAGGATTTCAAAATGTGTAGTTTGAAATAAGAATTCTACTATAAATTATGCTATTTAAGGTCATAGGTTAAGTTTGGGTTTTTTTGTGCTTCAGTGCAAAAAACCCGCCCGTCCGAAATCCGTCCATTTCGAAAGGAAAAATTGTAAATATTTGTAAATACATAAGATCTAGTTACATACTATAACTATAACTATGTATAATACTTATAGATAGATAATTAGAGGTATTTATAAAATAGTAATTTAGCAATAAGAACATAATTATATCATAGTCATAGTCAAAAATTACAATAAAAATAAAGTTTAAAACTACTTTCAATTACCTATATCATAAAAATGTCAATTTAAAATAAATTAGATAATGGTAAACTCATTTTTTTATTATTATACGCCTTATTTCAAGGGCTCAAAATCGTTGTTTATAAATATCTGAGATACACGATAGGTTTCAGTTATAAAAAACTTAATTTTGGATCTTAGTCAATAGAAATAGGCTATAAAGCCCCTCAATTTTCCAAGTATTTAAATGAGAAAACAATTATTGGGCTTTGAAACAATATTCTTAGCTATGAAACAAATAACTTAGCTATGCATATAAAAT
>JAQIXA010000914.1:0-32056 GCA_034699045.1 Nanhermannia cf. coronata Gr-Ori-00579
ATTTGTTCAGAGGTCGCTTCGCGACCTTATGTACTAAGGGTTTTACGTTACATAAATTCGGTTTTTTTTACAAAAAATCCGATTTTCGGGGTGAAGGAGTGACCTAGGGGTCAAACGGATGTGAAATTTGGAATCTCCATGGTGGAAAACCCCCAGAAACAGTCAAATCTCAAATTCGGTTTTTTCCGAAAAAAACCGATTTTCGGTGTCAAATGTCAACTTCCGGGTAAAATAGAGTCGATATTCGGAATCTGCGTAGCTTAATTGGTCTAGAACTGCAATAATCTCATTTTTGAGTTTCGAAAAAATTTTCTAAGTTTTAGTCCTAAAGGCTAATATCCAACCAAGTTAAAGTTTAAAGTCACTTTTCTATTTTTTTAGTAGGGATTTTGTCATTTGACCTGATCTGATCTTGAAATAAAAAGGCGAGGCGAGTTTCATTCCAGGCAGTTGTGAAGTTCAAGTTCAACGGAATTGGTAAGTTAATTTATTTTATTTGAGATTCAAATTCAATTTCAATTTAATGTATAAGTTGATTTATTTGTACAAAATGTCAAATAATTTAAATTTAAGCAATAGTAAATATATTATAGACAATTATAGTACATTACGTATGTTTTATGTAAGGTAGGTAGTAGGTAGGTACCTACTTAAGTTATTTTATCTTTTTTTGGTAAAATATTGAATTTTATAAATTCTTATCATAGAATATGTTTTAGCTTTACAACAATTAGTCCAAAGAGTCTCAAGCCAAGATTCGAGCAGTGCAGTTAGTCGTTATTTCAAACTTGGTTTTTTTGCTTTTTGCCATATTATTAACCTGAACTTCTTATTCAAAGTATCTCTATTTACTTTGAATTGAACTTAATTTAATTTTTATAATATTTAGGATTTTTAGATACAGTGTAGGGTAGGGTAGGGATTATTAGTTTTAATAAGTTATTTAAACTAATTACTAATCAATTATTAATAAGTCATGTATTCTTCAAAGAGCCAAATCAGGAGTCCGTGTATGATAATGATGTTAAGTATCAAAAGCAAAATGGTTATATGTTATATTATGCCAGGTATTTCTGTAAAGTTGTAGTAGATGTATTCGGTTTTAGGTACTTTCTTTATTAGTTATTGTTAGAAGACATTAGTGACGAGATAAGATAAGATGAGGTTTTTTACATTGATTTGTTAGTTTGATTAAAAAATAAGGGTGTCAATTCTACCCATTGGATTGCATAATATTATTATTAGCTTTATATTAATAATAATTATAATCGAAAATGAATTTAGAATTATACGACAATCACAAACTATAGGATACATACCTACTAAACTACATACCTAATTAATAATAATAATAATAATAATAATAATAATAATAATAATAATAATAATAACATACCTAATTAATAAAATGAGCAAAAGAAACCTAGTACATAAGGATAAGTATTAGACTTACTAAAACTGATGACAATTTTTATAAATCATTTTCTTTATTTGTAATTTAATTTCAGATTATATATGACTTGAATTCAATTTGAAAATAGACCCTGCCAAAAAAATTGAAATTGAGAGTGAATTACTGAAACTGAAGAGTGAGCACCGAAAAGTGACTGAACTTTAATATAATCAACCCAACTCTACTTGGTATATTCCTATATAAATAATACATATTTGCTTACATCGTGTTGAATTGTAAAAATTAAAAAAGAAAAAACCGAAAGAAAGAAATAGAAGGAAGATAAATAAATGTTTAGTGGTGCTTAGTAGAAGATTATTTTCAAGTTATAAAAACTGTTTATATCTATTTCCTTTCCACTCGGTAGCAGAAGAAAGAACAAGAAGTCAATCCACTCTTTCTCTGTTTGTATTTTGTATGCAAAAACATTATCGGGCAAAGTTCAAATCCATTCATTTAATACGTTGTTACGCTGATGAATCTTGATATGCTCGGATTTTGAATCAACGCCAAAACACCAGTTTCAAAGTAGGGGCAGCGACTCAAGATTACAAGGAGAAGCAAAAGATTTCGTAAGTACCTACTTAATATATATTTTATTGTGGAAGGTTTTCATTATAAAGTCAAGTCAAATAATTATAATTATTATGCATAAAATAGGTAGGTAGGTAGGTACTAATAGTAAGTACATATTAGTAATAAGTATGTATGTACATAACATAATCTATTTTAACTTCTTATACGTTACTTTAAATACTTTAATATTGATTATTTCAATTAGTTTGGATATATTTTTACATAATATTTAATTTTAAAATTCAGCTGTTCTGTCGTTGAACTCTCAGCTTCTTAATATTCAGAGAAAATTTAAACTTAAACTAGGTACGGTAATTGTAGATGTAGATGTAGATGTTGTAAGGCTTAGGTTTTAATTTCTCATCTCGTTATTATTGGCTCATTTCTTATGAGACAGACAGACAGTTGAGTTGAGTCGAGTTCATATTCACACTCACAGAAGTTCACTATTTCTATTTCATTGATACCTGGATTTAATAGTCTAGTCTCCTAATTTGAAGCAATTTTAATTTCATACATTTTCGAACAAATTAACTTAATAACAAGTCTAATCTAGGTAATACCTAGAGCCTAGGCTGCCTAGGTACTAGCAAGTTATTAGAAGGTAATGTATATGAGTATATGACTGTGAAGTACCTAATAGTTATCGATAACCATTATGATATTCAGGATCATTTTTGGGTACATAGATATAGATAGTACATATTTAAGAGCACATACTAAATATTTTAAATGAAGTATCTATATGTGTATTGTATTTGTATTATAATTACAAATATACCTACCTATTTAAGCATCATTTACAGCAATAATATAATTGCCCTTAGCAAATCAAGAACGTTCTAATATCAATCACATGACATTTCATTTACTAGATGTATTATATAATAGAACTCTGGGAATTTAAAAATCTTTTCTTTCATAAATTGAAATAGGTGTAGGTACTAGGTACATAGTATTACAAAGATAGCTAGCCTCTTATATAATACTTGTAACTGATACTAGTAGATAGGTATTAAACTTGAGTGAGTAAAACTCTTATGGAATAAAAGCTTGGTGTAGAAAAGTTAATTTTTAAATGTTATATGTACCCCACACCCCACTATATTGTATTATTAGTATAACTAGGTAATTTTTAGATTTAGATTAGTCAAGTATTACATTAAATATAGCAATCCACATAGGTATAGTACTTTTATCTTGTATGTATTTGTAGTAAGCATGTAAGTACAGATATATATAGTTGTTAGTAAGAGCTAGGTACTAATAGATAGATAGGTTCATAGAAATTAATACATAGAAATAGAAAAGTAACTTAATTTGAGCTTAACTTAACTCAATTCTATCCCTATTATATAAATAGTTTCAGTTAACATACTTTACTTACTTTACTTTTAACATGCATTTTATATATGACTAGTCTATGAGTAATATAATATAACATTAAAGAGAGAGGAGCAAAAACAAAACGACCTTCAAGTTTCAAGCTTCACGCAGGCGAGATTTTATTTTCAAAAAAAATATATCTAAAGCTAAGCCTTTTAATAGAGAACAGCAGAGCGGAGTCTCGAAAAAGTTTTTGCGAAATCCTCTTTCTTTCGCTCTTTAACTATTTAGAATTTTTAATTTTTTGAGACTAATTCTTTAAAATATTGTTATTTAAGTAATTTTGTATTTTAATTTTCATACTTTATGGTAAAACTACCTAGTAGGCTTGTAGGTATCTAAACATTCAAGTAAAGACATTAAGGTCTATCCATATTTCTGTTTTGAGAAAAGCGAATTCTACATTAAACGAAATAGATACCTAATGTTACATTTTGTACTATAGCTATGTACAAATCTCTTTGTGTTTGTGACTTGTTCTTGTGATCAAGGCAAAACGAATTACTCTAAGAAAAAAGGAATATTTAATATTTTTCTAGAAAGGGTGAGTAAAATTTATTTAAATACTTAAAAATTAGAACATAAATCACTTTAGTTCAATTCTAGTCTATAAAGACTAAATAATTTTGAATGCAAGATTTTGAAGAAGATTGATTAACTAAAATTAAGAAGGTAGGGTACTAAAAGTCTAGAATCTATAGAAAAGAAATAGGTAATTTAAACTAATACCTAATTTGAATAATTTACTCTCCTTTGTCTCAATTAGGTTTTCAGTGCAAAGTGATGCAACACAGTTCAATGTTCAGAATTCACGATCAGTGATCAGTATAGTGTATTCTTGCCTCTTGCTACGGGTTTTAATTACATATTCTATTGTAAAAATTTATATACCAAACCAATATTAATTTAGCAAAATTAATAAGATAAGATATAGTTTTTGATATATGGACACTTAAAACGACAAATAACTCATCGTTTACGTTTAAAATTTTTAATTTTTTCCAGAAATAATGTAGGCAAATAATTTTTCTTTCATTTTTGCAATCTGAGTTTTAATTTTCAAAAAAGAATAGAGAATAAGGTAGTTAATAGATAAATTATTAAATTTTCTTTAAGATTAAAGTAAAAATTTATAAAAATAGCCAAATTTTGAAAAGTGAACAATTTTTATAATTGAAATTGAATTGATGATTATAATGTGCACTTAATTATTATTTTAGTAATATAAAATTTATAATTGTAGACAATTTACGTAATGTTACTCCTGAACCTGAATTTGAGATAGTTATTGCATAAGGTGACACTTGGCATTCAAGTTTTATTAGAGCTTTTTTGAAGTAGAATTGGTAAGGTACATTTATTATATAAGTATGGGCAGGTAAATATAAAGTTTATACGTATATGGACAATAGTAGTAATATTTTAGCTCTCTAATCTAACCCTTGGTCATCGATTTCATCATTAAAATATTCGTGTTGCAGGATTGCGAAAATTTTTATATGGTAGTGATATACAGAACAGAGTTGTTTTGAAGTGCACTGCATTTGGTTTGGTAAAGGCATTGAGATCTAATCGTAAGTGAATGTTGAACGTTGAACTGGATCGATAATACATACGTGCTACGTACCTAAATAATATCTTGTTAGCCATTCATAAAAAGATACAATGTAGAAAAATGTAAGGTAAATATATTTCATACGAATTCGAAGCTCAATCATATCGTATTTTCAAGCAAAATATCAAACTACATTACAATTACATTACATAACATACTTATACACTACATTAGATACTTTAAACTTAAGTAGGTAATAATCGCACCTTAGCCTTATAGTCGAGTTTATCTTGTGGTTATATTTTATTGTTCTTTAGTTTGCATAAAAAATTAAAATATGAAAATACTACATTGCTACCTATAAGTAATGTTCATTATCTCTGTTCTTTGTTTGATTCAAAATTTTAAAGTAATCTAAAAATGCCTACTAGAGACTGTCTACTACTAGGATAACGTAATATTTTAGCTAGGTAATCTAGTTTTATTGTATTGTAAAAATATTATACCTACATAACTAGATATTTGTTTTTAGCAATATATATTTTAAGACAAAAGTTTACTAAAAAGTTAAGTTTAAGTACCTAAAACTTTTATTGTTTAAATATTTTAAATATAGGGGTAGTTAGTAGATTGATATACATTGTACATTATGTTCTAATCTCTTTTGCTTTTAAAAACTATTTAGGAACCCATTTTTGCTGTAAACATCTCTCGTCATATATTTATATATTCGCCAACATATACACATAGTTTTTGAAGATTATTGGGAATTTCCATAAGTTGTTGCCAAAAAACTGAACCATATTATACTCCTTGTGAATTTTTACTGTTTCAAATTCAAAATTATCCGTCTATTAATACTATATAGAAAGTAGTTAAAAAGTTTCGTATATATTCGTGAGAACTGAACACATGTGACACTCTTTTAAGGACAAGTTCTGAGAATTAAAGAAAAACATACTTTTGAACTTTGAACTATACAATTAAAAATAAGTAATAATATTGAAATCAATATTGAAACTTTGAACCTTACTACATATTGGCTTCTGGAGCTTTTTTGTCTAATATGAGGAATGGAGAATCAAATTTTTGACGCTTGCACACACGGAAAATTAAATTTATTAAGGGTAATTAAATTTTTTTATATTATAGGATTAGATTTTCCATAATTTATTCTTAATTTATTTCATTAATTTTGTAAACTTAATTTCTTATTTTTTTATAAGAATGTATTGGAACATAAACCAAAAGCAGAGAAGGTCCACCTGCTATCTAGTAAGAACCAAGGCGCGACTCCCTTAATAGCTGCCTGCAGAAATGGACATTATGAGGTCGCAGAATATCTTATTGCAAAGTGTGGTGTGGATGTTGAATTAGCTGGTTCAGGTAACTCAAATTTTTTATTTTTAAAATAAGTGTTATATGATAGCTTCTCTCGTAAACAAATAAATGAGTCATGTTTTCATTGACTTCCCACCATCTTTCTCAGTTTATTTTGCTTTTGAGTATTGGCATGTTCGCTTATTAAATACGGATATTTACTTTTATAAAAACAAAAATAATCATAAAATCGACATCATTTTTATTTACCTATTTTTCTACTTATTTGCATTTACAGATAGATGTTTAATTTATATTTTTTCCTCCTAATAATTTTGTATACCTAATTTTTTTTGGATTTAAGGAAAATTTTAGTATTAAAAATAGATTAATACAATTTTTTTGATAGTACAAGTTCCTTAATATTCATTTACTTTATAATTACGTTGAATTGCATTAAATCGTATAGATATTATTTCAGTTTCATTATATTACAATACAACTAGACCCAAGAGAGGGAATACTCTAAAGTCTATTGCTCATAGTATCTACAGCCACAGCCATTTCGTCGAAAATTCTAGAATTTTTATCGTTCAGTTCTGTTCTATACATGCCTATTTCTTAAAGAGAATTTAAGGCTATGAACTTGAACTTAACTTTTGGTTATCAAGAAGTATGTAATATGAGGATTTAATTGTTTGGGAAAATCGATATTAGTTAGTCGATAAAGCATTTAAAGTTAGAGCCAGGAAATCCTTTATCTAAGGTTTTTTACATTTCAAATTTTAGCAATTATGTTGAAAAAATGTACACATGATGCTTAACTTTAACTTGAGACGATTTCATTTCATACTGCTGTAAAAGTAAAATATAGGTTCATTCAATTATAGTAGGTAAACTTCTTCAATTACAAAGAGGTTATATTTATATACACTATTTTTAAGTTAAAGGCAAAGGTCTTATAAAAATAGTAGGTACCCTACTACTTGTATTATTTTACTATAGTAAGTATTGTTGTAATTGTAGAGAGTAATATAATATTTTTCTTTAAGGTATTTTAGTAAAGAATCTCTACATACATATAAATGTATACCTAATTCAATGCATAATAAGAATAGGTAAATGTAGGTATATCTACTACGTACCTATTTGGCTTTGTTGCGTTTACAATTTATTTAGCATTGATCAAGGTCTTTCATTTGTTGTTATAAGTTATAGGAATACTTGAAAGTATTTAGGTACTAGGTATTTACTCTTTGCTAAAGGCTATGACTTTTGTCTATGCATTATAAATTATATATACTGTACATACGCTCATACTACGAGTAGTACTGTACTGTATTTGTATGCATGCATTATATTATATTGTATAAAAAATAAAGGTATAAAATACATTTTGCAATGTCAAACTTGAAAAAAACATTTACACCTTGCCTTTTAAGTTTGTCCAACATAGGTAGGTAATAGATTAAAACGAAAGAAATTCATCGCATTTAAAGTTTTTTAAAATTTTGGCTGAACTTGAGCTTGAGCAGGTTATGTACTTGATTCTTAATTTTAATCCTTTAAAGTTCAATACAAGTTTTATAATATGTTCAAAGAAGGTTCTTGCTTAAGATGATTTATAAAATCAAACAAATAATGCTAACGATAAGTAATATTGTGCATGTATTGTATTGTATTGTATTGCTTGCTAGTTAATAATTTTATTGTTGTTTTTGAGTCATAGGAGGTTTAATAATCAGGGAACAAGTTATCTATTAATATTTCAGATAAGGACTTATGTTTTTTTCATACATTTGTGGGCGTAATATTTGGGTGTATGTAGTTACTAAATGACTAATTTTTTTTGATAAATTTGATCTTTGCTTTGTTCTCCGCTCCATTTTGATATAAAACAACTTCTCTTAAATTATTCTCAAAAGGAAAAGAGAATACATTAAAATATTAATTAACATTATTATTTACTTTTATTTAAAAACATCTTCCTTGTAAATCATAATATTTTTGTTTATAGTTTTATATGTGTCTGGTGCCTACGATAAATACTAAATACCTACACTAATAAGTTCTTCTACTTATGTATGACTATTTTGGCAATTTTGAGCTCTATCCACAATATTTGCTCGAATAGAAATACCTAATCTATTATAAATCGAAAGAAAATAAAGTTAAGGTTTAAAGATTGCATAATGTAAAAGTACTTTAGACATTAGATATTAGATATACATTCATAATAAAAATGTAATATGATATGAGAGCGAGAGCACTATCATTACGATAAGAATGTAAAAAACGGCTCATTTTTCATATATTTTAATGATATAAAAATATAAACTGTAAACTTATAATGCTGAGTCTGATATAATAATAAACTAGGTATGTATCTATATTCATAATGCAAACATTGAACTCATTACTCATTAAACGAGCGAAAACACTAGACAGAAAGATTTTATGATAATTTTAATTAATTTATAATGCCATTAACTTGTACCTTCAATTATTTAAATATTAGGTAGGTATACTACAGAAATGTTATAGGTTTTAAGTCAGTACCTTAAAACCTTATACTTATTATATTATACAGCCTTGCTTGTGATTATAATAATAACATTTGCCACTTACTTGCACTTTAAAAACTAGACTCATTTTTTATTTTATGTTTTGAGTTTGTATGAATGATACATAATTAATAATTACTAATTACCTATTTTTAAAAACTAACTACATACTTTTATTATTTTTTCAGTTGTCTTTGATGGAGAAACTATTGAAGGGGTAAGAAACTTAAAAAATTATAATTTAAAAAATAATTTACTATTTCATTTTACTATTGTGAATTATGTATATTTACCTAATTAATATAAAATAATTAATTAATTTATGATTCCTAATATATGTTAGGTACCTCCGCTTTGGGCCGGTAAAATAAATAAACAAATGAATTTTAAGACATGTATGTTATTAATGAATTGTGCTAATTTCTATTTATTTATCATAAAGCTGCTGCTGCTGGACAGTTAACCATAGTCAAATTATTGGTACAAAATAAAGCACAAGTAAATTCTACTACAAAAACAAATTCTACACCTTTACGTAAGCTCACGATTAAAATATTTTATTCAAAATGCAAACTATATTTAATGTAAAATCTTCATAGGTGCTGCAAGTTTCGATGGACATTTAGAGATTGTAAAATATCTTGTGGAGCGGGGAGCTGGTAAGTGGTTTTTCATTTCATTGTCAGTATTAAGCAGTATTAAGTAGTTATCTATTATCTAGCTATGAAATAAGATACTTGTCATAAACTTTAGACTAAAGTTAATTTATGAGAAATTATTTGGAATTTGCTGATTCAACTCGTACAAAATTTTATTGTCATATTTCAGATATCGAAGTGGCTAATCGACATGGGCACACAATTTTGATGATAGCCTGTTATAAAAACCATTATAACATTGCTAAATATCTTATTGAAAAAGGTGCAAATATCGATAGAAAGGTAAATTTCTAATATTTTTTTTTATTTCTCATAAATTATATTATCTGAAACTCTGAAAAACCTTATTGATGATCAAATTTTCTCATTTCGTTTTTTACAGAGTCTCAAAGCAAACACGGCTCTACATGGTAAGTTGTTTTTTTCAATTCATTTCATTATAAATAAGATTTAGTATCTTATCTTTATAATAAGATACTTGTCATAAACTTTAGACTAATAGTTATATTTTTTACAGATTGTGCAGAGTCAGGGGCTTTATCTATAATGAAATTATTATTAGCAAAAGGAGCAAAATTTGATTTGGATAGTTATGGAATGTCGCCGTTATTTGCTGCTGCAGTTGTATGATTTTATTAGTAGACATCAAAAAATATTTTGGTTTTAATTTACTTTAAATTATGTACAGGCTGGCCATGCAAATATCACTGAATATTTAATAAATGAGAGGATTTCATTGGTGTCAGTATCAGATAAGATAAATGCATTGGAATTGCTTGGGGCAACGTATGGACAAAAATATTTAAATATTTATCAACGATTTACATAATATTATTATATTTAATATAATAATTTTAAATAGGTATGTTGATAATAAAAAAGACATGTTGGGTGCGCACAGGTTGGTTTGAATTGTAATAGAATTGTAGTAAAATTTATTTTGACAATATAACTTTTAACAAGGTTTTGGAAAAGAGCGATGGATCTAAGATATCGAAATGGAAATTTAATATTTCCAAAGCCATTAAGAACATCACCAGTGTACGAAGGGAGAAGAGAATGCGATACGTATGATCAATTAGATGACTTAATTTCAGATCCTGATGAAATGAGACTTCAAGCCTTAATGATAAGGGAAAGAGTTTTGGGGCCAGCTCATCCTGACACATCATACTATATCAGATATAGGGGTGCTGTTTATGCAGATGCAGGACAATTTGATCGCTGTATTAGTTTATGGCTTTATGTAAGTAAAATCATAGTATAATTATTTTAAAGACTTTGACTAAATATTGTTAATTTTTAGGCATTAAATATGCAACAAAGAATGCTTGAACCTCTCAGCCCTTTAACTCAAGGTAAATATCAAATATTGAAAAAATATACATTATCCAATTCAAAATAACAAAAATCAAATTTTTGATTTTTATCAAGGTTCATTTTTATCATTTGCGGAGTTATTTTGGTTTATGATGCAAAATGATGGAAATAAAAATACTTCAAATACATTTTTTCCTTTACCAAATTTAAAATTCGACGACGCGTTTATCATTTTCTGGAAATCAGTTCGAGAGGTTAGTAAATTACTTAAAAAATATAAATTTTTTTTTATTATACTATCTATATAAAAATTTAGGTTGAAGTTTCCCAAAATCTCTTATTGAAAATGCAAGACAAATACCGAGATTTCGTTTCTTTTCATCGTCTTTTAGTAATTACACTTCAAATATTAACTGTTTTACTCTACGTAAATAAAACACCAGAGGAGAATTTTAAATTTTGCAAGGTAAGAACGATAAGTTACATAAATTAAATTAATGCAAAAATTTAATGGTTTTTTTTCTTTAGACTGCATATGAATTAGTCAAAGCAAATCCTAAAGGTACTTCTGGATCTACTTTACTCTGGTAATTTTACTTTAATTTAAAAATTGATAAGATAAGCAAAAGATAAGCTAATAATAGCAATTTCCTGAAACTGAAAACTAGATTTTTGAATTAAATGCTAAGAATAGCCAAACAAATTTATTAGTTCCAATTTGATATATTAGCTTGAGATGAGATAACTCATTTTTAATCTGATATTTTTATGATATAGAATTTATAGGGTATATGTATTAAAAATATATATATATGATTATTTTTTGTCTAGTATTGCTTCCTCTCAAAATTCATCGGTCGGCAGGTTTGCCATGAAAATCTTCCCTTCTCCTAAGGTATAATAATTAAAAATAAAGCATGCTTTCATTCTATTTATACTCATTATTTATAAATATTTACTCTTGTCTTATCTTATCATATGGTGGGCAATGACTCTCGAGTCTAGTGTATTTTTTTGAATCATTGCCAAAATCTAAATTCATAATAACTTATTATAAGTCATTACCTTTTTTTCTTTTCTTTTCTCCTTTAAGACGATTGAATTTCTTGTAAGTATCGGAGCTGGGATAAACGAGCGAGATGATTTTGGAAATACTCCACTACTTGTAGTCGCGAAAACCAAGTCTATCACTTCAGAATTGATTCAAACTCTGGCAAGATGTGGAGCTCATTTAGACGAAGTAAATAATGAGAAAGAAGATTTTGAAATGATATCACGTACACCGATAAGTTCATATATTGACGTTATGCCATTTTTAAGTCTTAAATGTCTAGCTGCTAGAACTATTTCAAAAGGTAAAATTCCATTTATTGGAAAATTACCAAAAACACTCGAAAATTTTATTAACCTTCATTGACCATATTTATACTCACCACCAATCTACCATACTACTACTTTATTTTATCATCAATTCAAATTCAATGTGTTTAGGTATTTTCTTTTTTCAATTTAAATCTTGAGTAGTTCGCTTTTTATTTACCTACTTTAATACCTACCTTACCTACCTAGTTTAATAAATTTAATAAATATATATAAATTCTTGTATTTCAGTTCGCGACTTGAACTATCATTGTAGGCGTAGGTTTAGATTATGTACATGAATTTATACTCATAGTAGTAGTGGTAAATTATGTAAAATTGCAATTCAACTTTTTTATACTTTTAAAAACATCATTTTTTATGTTGTTCTTTTGTAAATGTTGTGATAATTTCAATTTCAATTCAATAATTGTACATTGTGTATTCGCTTTATTTCTCTTGTAATACTTCTACTGTATTTACTACATTTATCAACTTTTTATCAACTTTATTTTATACTTGTAAGATCGTGTACTATTTGTGTATCCTGGAATTGGTTCAATTTTTTATTACTAGGTATAATGCTAAAAAAATAATAGATAGTAAATGTATTATAATACATTTTGTAGAAATTAGTTTTTTTGCTTATAATTTATTGATTATTGTCAAGAAACTACGACTGACTAATATTAAGGATAACAATTAAAATACTTTTCATAAAATCATAAGACACAGAAACACCTAAATTACGACTACGTACTATCCTATTCATGATGTGTCTAACATTTCTTTTTATTAGTCTAACAAATACTCGGCTTTTTGAAACGATTAGTAATTAGTTCGTTTTACTGATATGTATTATTTGTAATTTATTTTATTTAAAAATCAGAAAAAATTGTAACATTAGATATGATCGTCTATGATATAGCTATAATATCTAACCTATTATGTATACCTAGAAAATTAATCAAAATTCTTAATTATAAGTACAATGTCTACCTTTGTAACTAGAAAATGATTGTCGTACCTTTTTCTGTTAAAATTAGATTAAAATACATAATATTATGTATTAGTACATTACATAACATCATTTTATCAAATCAAAGATATTTATAAATTACAATTAATAATAGAGTTATTATTGTCCTAGGATAAAAATGTGATAATAAAAGTATCTTACGAAAAAATACATGGATATTATGAAGATTTTAAATTATTATAGTGCATTTAAAATGCATAAGATAGCTACTAAATTAAAAATTAGCCAATTAAATAATAAAAGTAGACAGTTATAGATCACTATTACTACCAGTCTTTAAGTTTATTTAACCTAACCTTCGGTCACATTCTTATCCCACCAGTTTACTATAATAGTTCTTAGCTTTTCCTTTTCACTCTCAGATCCAAATATATAATCTACAGAC
This sequence comes from Nanhermannia cf. coronata Gr-Ori-00579, assembly GCA_034699045.1. Lineage (NCBI taxonomy): Eukaryota > Metazoa > Arthropoda > Arachnida > Sarcoptiformes > Nanhermanniidae > Nanhermannia > Nanhermannia cf. coronata Gr-Ori-00579. The sequence goes on from JAQIXA010000914.1 coordinate 13,617, forward strand.
TGAAGGCAAATTATTTTTAGATCTGACTTCTTCAATGAGGGTATTATCTTTAAAAATTTCATATACTCTTGGCTTAGGCTTGTATTAAATACACCAGGATCATCAGTCTTTTGCAAGAAAAAAATAAGATAAAAGGTTAGGCTAGGTTAGGCTAAAGTAATTAAAAAGTTTTGTTGAAATACACTTACCGATAAACAAAAAGGCATTGATTCATCATAAAAATATTTAGCATAATGATCTTCAAGTGAATTTGAGACCCTAGTGGTCAAATTTGATGTAATAGAAATTTCTGTATAAAATAAACAAGGAAAAATAACATTAACACACTTCTGATAATAACGGCGATAAATAACGAAACTAGTAGATATGTAGCTCCTACTCACTCCTACTACTCTACTGTATTAATCGTAGACTCGAATATAAGTAAGTAGGGTACTACTAACTTGTAGTTAGTTATGCAGTTAAAGGATATAATAAGAGTTTATGTTTTTTAACGAAATAAAAAAACATTTATCCCCTGATAGTAAATAGGGAATTCAGAAGAAAATTGGCAAAGGTATATTAATTCTTAGAAATAAAATAAAATAACGGATATACCTACCTCTTATAATATAGCTAGTACAAAGTACACATTTAAATGGTAAACTACAGTTTAGTACTTACCCATGGGAATTTTTAATGATTTTGTGAGTTCCCAGATTTGAACCGATCCAAAATTATTCGGATGTAGGAATTGCCCATGACCGACTCTATGTGGCTTGAAGTTAAGAATTTCCACTGTCTCATCTAAATTAACGACCTTTGAATAAAAAAAGTGTTATAGTGTCTATTTTCCAAAAATTTAAAAAAATATTTGAATAGTAAAATATTTAAGAAAAACAGATTCAGATATCAGATAGGTATTCTAATTCTAATTAGTTTTGAAGGTATAGAACAATTAACCTCTGGCAAATGAAAAGAAACGCCTAGTTGAGGATTCATTTTTCTATTTTCATTTAATAATGGCAAAATCCAATTAATGCTTCCATGACTTGGGTCACCAGATACATCAAATCCTAGTAGAAGAAAACTTCTTATCTTAGTTTAGACTAACCTATGATTAGGATAAAAAAATACCTACTACAATATCAGGAAACTTTTTTGAGTATTCTATCCCCAAGTGTACATTTTCCTTTCCATCCAATTCTCCAAGCTTTCGGTCAATTGAAATCAAGAGTTTAACCAATATATTATTTTCATTGCTTTTTCTTTTGTCGCTAATAAAAGATTTAGGTATTATGTGCAATTAGATTTAGGTTAAAAAATAGCTATTTTAGAATACACCACAAGGTCATTAAAATTTATTTTCGTAAGTAGGCTAAGAATTTTAGACCAATGATAAACAAGCTTATTTTATTGAAAAAAGTTTCCATTCATTTAATTCAGCTTTGAATCTGAAAAACTGAATCTTGTTCTCGCAATTTTATATGCAAATACAGTATGCAAATAAAGTTTGATCGCAAAGGTCTTTTCAGAACTAAAGACCTACACAAATAAAAATCAAGATTTTTTCTAATGAAAAGTCGTTATGATTTGAACTTTGCTGCTCACTGCTCTCATTAAAATAAATAATGATGTAGAGTTTTTGCTGGAAAAAATTCAGCAAAAATTGCATATTCCAGTTGTTCTATGTAAAAACAATTCTACTGACCTAGGTGTAGCCATACTGATACTTGCTACTGGGTTATGAAAAAACATACCTACATGATAGCTTGTATAACAGTTTCAATGTAAATGTTTTTGGACGAGATCTCGTTTTTAATTTTTGGTGTAGTCCTCAATTCTAAATAGCAAACGTTGTCAGCTGCGAAGCAATCAATCACTAAACCAGTCGCTTGATATAAATTCTTAGGAGTTCTAATTTGTTGATGAATCTTGGCAAATGTTTGAAAACAACTAAAAGTAATAAAATGTAAAAATATACTTTCAATTTCATATCATTATCTCATTAAATAATGATTTTGATTCTATACTTAATTTCCGGGTTTGTTGACTTTTCTCGTTTTTTATAAGATAATAAATAATAAATTTATATGATTCCTTTTCTATTATAATAAGATTTAAAAACTAACTCATCCAAATTCCGAATTTGTCCTAATCCCAGTGGCTGGTTATCAGTATCAGTAGTCAAATTTGAAATATCGGTAGATTGACAAGGCTCCTCTAATATTTCATATTCCCTTAATTTGTTAAGAATCTCTTGATTGATTGAACCATTCAAATGTGCATGTAATTCCTAAAAAACGATCAGTAAAAATATATTTACTACTTACTAATAGGTAGTAGGTAAGTTTTAAATTTAAATGATATCGAATAATATTGAAACACTTTCACTCGACTCACCACTTTTGGCATTGATGTACAAATATCTTTAAAATTTTCCAATTTACTATTTACAGTTTCCGTTTCAATCCCAATCCCAATCATTTTTCAGATTTAGCTTAGGAATTTGTGTTATTTTTTAAATGCAGATAAGATACCTTATTTATAAGGTATCAACTGAAATGTTTATCAATTAAATTAGTTAAAAGTAGGTAACCGAGTTTTAATTAATAATAATTAAAAAATTAAAAATAAGTTGTCAAAATATATTTAAAATAAAATGCGGCTGACTTTTGTCTGCTACTCCTAACCCATACTTGCTTGAAGCGATATATTAAGTATAAAGTTAAAAATAGAGCTTATTTATTATACTTATAAGGTACAGTACACGATTTACTAATACCAATACCTACTTGTACAATACAAAAAATAAGTAAGTACATTACTTACTTATATGCATAATTTGAAGTAATATCAGCAGTATGAAGTAATAAAACTGCTCCGTCTATCTATACAAAACTGCTTCTATAATCAATGTCGTCTATAAACAGTAATGAATACCCTGATGAACTGGTACTGATGGGTATTTATATCATTAAGTTCTCTTTTAACTTTACTCTAGTTATGTAATGAATTGATACATAAATAGGTATAGGTACCAAGGCCTATAGAAACAGCCATCGTTGGCTGTTTCTATAGGCCTTGATAGGTACATATACATCTTATGTAATGTACTTTACAAATCAACAATTCAAACATTTCTGCACATACCTTATATAAGTCAATTTTTATTAAATGTTAGCTAAAATGGTAGTTAGCTAAAAAATATTTTCTCGTGCTATAATTACAATTGAAATGGACTCTGCATACTGCATACCTTAGTCATTTCGGTAAATATCTCTTGAAAAGACCACACTGAGAAAATCAGTTAATTTATTAAAAGGTATGAAGGAACTCGAATTTTTCATTTTACACATTTTAAAAAACAAATCCAAAAATATGAGTCTGTCGATCCCGAGTACCGATTTGGATTGGTCAAAATAATATGTAACCTATATTACTAATAAAGGTCAAAAATATTGACCTTAATCAAATTTGAAATCCTTGAATGAAGCGAGTAAAATCAGCGGTTCATTCATCTGAGGAGAGAGGAGGTATGAAAATTGAATCAAATCGAATAATATGTAAAATACTAAATCCCAATTAGCAACTTTTACTTTTACCAACCATTTTACAAACAATATTATAGGTAGGTATAATATGTAGATTACAAAAACAAAATATCAAAAATCCCAATCCCAATGTCTTTTACTACATTACAAAAATCACAAATCCATTTTACAAATGGTAGAAGATTAAAGTTTATGAAATCTCTAACCAAGTTGCAAAAATTACAAATATCTGGAAGAAACTGGATGATTTGAAAATGAAATTAGTTAATAAGATTATGAAGTATTTTTTTTACAAATTACTTACGTTTCGAAATATCTTCTTGAACTTGCTCGATTCATTGGAAGAAAAAAGCCGAGAAATATTCTTGAAAAGTTCCAGTTCCAAACTTAATGATCAAAGTAACATTCGATTGAATCTTCAATTCTCCAAATAAACATGTCTTGCATCTCTCTTGACTTGCTGCTTTGCCGTAGACCGTCAAATGTTTGTATAAAGTTATTGAAAAATTTTGACACTGAATTGAATCAACAACAAATCCAAAATTTAACTATCTTCAAATTTCAATTCACTAACTACCTTCATAACTAGCTAGAAAATATAATTTTTTTGCCTGCTACAACAAGTCACTGTTACTTGAGTGCAATATAAATATGTATAATAGAATGTAACTAGTAAAATTTGAGTAAAATGATTAACTACTAGAAATTGTACAAAAAGAAATGAATCTGATCTGAACTCACTATTTTTAACTTTTAACTATCGATTCAGTTTTCTTAAATTGCAATAAAAATTCAAATCCTTCGACAATTGCACGAATAATCTGCTTGATATTGATACTCACGGATAAGACCAAATAATTCTAGAGATATAGTAATATTTTATTTCAATTAGGTGGTAACGGATATAAATAATTCAAAATACAATTGAAAGTTAAACGTAAAATATATGTAGACAAAGCTTCCTATTCATAATTCATCACTTTTCAAAAACCTTGAATATTTTTCTTCCCTTCTGTCTACTCTACTAAATATAGTAAATTTAAAATTTTTGAAAAATAAATTGTCTCTAATACCTAAAATACAAAAGGCCAGTTATACATACAAATACTAAAACTTTTGAAAAAATGTCTAATTCATGTCCTTATTGGCTTTAAAAATTCTCTACATCTATGTCCCTATTTCTATACGATAAATTGAATTTTCAAAATTATAATTGAAATCAACATATTATCCTAATCTTGGCTTAAAAAACTGAAAAAAGATATTCTTTTTGAACTAAAGTAAGAACAAATAATAGAGACATGATCAAAAAATCTAATTTTTGGACAAATTTCCACTACTACAGCTAAACATTATTTTTTAAAATTCAACCAGAAATACTCATTAAAAAATGTAATTATATCTTATTTTTAATTTATGTAATGGTAATTTATATCCTTTCTATTGGTAATATTATTAATCATAAAAGTACCCTAATGCCTAAAAATCTAAAATTTTAAACTCCTATGAAAAGAGAATTTGAAACTATACAAATACATAATTTTTACGATGTTTTAGTTGAATGGATGTTCCACCAAAGAAGAATTTTACAACACACAAAAGCATCAAATATGGAGTGGCGAATCTATTGAATTGGAATGAAATTAAGATCATAATCAAAAATCAAAATCAAAATTATCATGGAACAAAATATTCAAATATTTTAACACCTCAATTCGACTCGTTTTTTAAACAACAATTCCTATCATGGAATTTCTTTACAAAATTTTTTAGCAAATGCACTTATAAGGTTCTACTGATATTTTGACTCAATAAAAATAAATAAGAGAATTCTTACCTTTTCTTTTTAAAATGATTTTAAAGAAACCGAACATCAATTAATCGTCCATCAAAACGAGATTGGTCAAAGATTTCTTTTAAAAATCAAAAAAAAAATCGAATGTTACTTATTGATTACAAACGAAATAAGTGTCGAAATCGAAATCATCTATAATAAATTTATCAATGTCTAATAAAACTGGATTTGATCTCATTGTCAGACTAAAGTTAAGATCAAAATTAAGTGAATTACTTTTAAATGATTTTAAATAAACAAAACTAGGTAAGTATAAAATTACATACTTGAGGCTCTTGCAGCATCTCGTTCGTTTGCAAATCGTACGATTCCAGTATTTTTATCTCTACAAAAAGAATTATTAATTAGCAATATTATACTAACTAATACTAATACATATTTCATATTACACAAAGCAAAAAATTGTACCTCATCTCGGCAAAAAGAACTTCACCACCTGAAAATAAATAAATAAAATTATTTAGTCTGAAATTGGCAATCAGTTCATTTTTAATTTATTAATTATGCTAACTTACATTCTCTAAACTTGGATTTTAGTGTTTGCCAAGTACATGTTTGAGGAAGCTAATAGATTTAACAACAAATTAAATTTTTTTATTTTATTACAATTAAAATATATTTTTTAATTCTTACGTTTGAAACAATAACTGTATTGGATGTTTGTTGTTGAGTTACACCACTTGTTGAACTTCCTCCCACAGATCCAGATCCAAACTGCTTTTCTCTTTGATAAGCAGTATTGTAGTTCGTATTAGCGCTAGGAGTCGAATAAACAGAACTGCTTGAGTATCCGAATTCTATATCTCCAGCTCCTCCAGTACTGTTGTCTCCCCCAGTACTACGAAAATTTTGATTATTTAAACCAACTTGTTGTTGATTATTTGCACTTTTTTATATAAATAGAAATAATAAAGAATAGAACAAAAATAAATATTATCCTCATTATTTATAGATCTAGAATTTACAATTTTAAAAGACAATCTAATTTTATTTATTACCTTTGAAATGGATTTTGTGGTGCATTTCCCATATTCATATTTCCAGTAACACCTACTCCCAATGTATTCCCAATATTTCCCCCTACGGGATTTTGTTGTTGTTGCTGCTGCTGTTGTTGTGCTCCAATATTTTGCATAAGTGTTGTGAGGGCAGCTGTATTTCCAAACTGTTGACCCATCGTGTTCATTGTGTTTAAACCAAAAACATTAGCAGCTGCAACAGTAGGATCCATTAAATTTTGTTGTTGTTGCTGTTGATTTTGAAGTTGTTGTTGTTGTGGAGTCTGCATCATTGCTAACTGATTTAGACCCATTTGATTCATATTCATTGAATTTGCAAGTGTATTAGCAAAATTCACAGGAGTTGCAACAATGTTTGTTGTTCCCAGAGTGTTGTTGTTGGATGGTCCATTTGCATTTGCATTAGATGGTACATTAATATTTGGAAGGTTTCCTTTTTAAAAAAAGGTTAAATAAAACCTCTAAAGATGTAATAATTAGGTAGGGTATATAATATTAATTACTTGAAACATCAACCAATGGTTGACCATTAGCTCCAAGGCCCATTCCTGTTGATTTAAAAAAATGGTTTTTGTTATTTAACTTTAGTACCTACTAAATCTAAATAAAGTATAGTGATGTACTATCATGTACTAACCTATAGATCTAAGTCCTTCCGGGAGTCTATTTTTTGATAAATCTGCAATTGGATCAGCAAGCCGGTCCATTTTAACGTTCATTTTCCTGTGAGAGATTAATTTTTTTTAAATATGTAATATCGGTATCCTAAAAGCTTAACAATTAACATGCAAATTATCTTAGCTCAAGCTCGTAATCTTTTTATAACATTATTTTACCTTTCATAAAGTTGTTGACCATTAAACATTGAAATGCATTGAACAGCTTCTACTGGATGTTCATATTCGACTGTCCCATGTCCTAAAATAAACAAAAAAAAATGAATTACCTAGCTAAGTATTTGTATTTTTCGAATTTGACTAATCTATAATCTATGTACCAACCTCGACTTTTTCCCTCTTTATCCTTATTTAATTCAATTTCAATTACACGCCCAGCAAGTTCTAAAATGAAATAAGATTAATAAGCACACATACAAGTATTTCATATTAAACGAAATTAATTATTATAGAGTAAATACTAAATGCTTAAAGTAATAATAATAAATAACACTTACTAAATACTTCTTTCAACTTTTTCTCATCCACTTTAAAGTCCAACTGAAATGTAAAAAATCATAGCAATTCTATTACATATAATATACAGTAAATGATTGAGTAAATTACTTATTCTACTTACATTGCTAACAAAGACTTTACATAAAAGTGGTCCTTCAATTCCCAATTCTTCTAAGAAAGAAGTACTTAATCCATAAGTATTGCCCGTTGGAACTGGGTCTCTATTATCTCCCCAGTCACCTCGATCATTGGATCTATCTCTATCTCTTCCGCCTCCACCTCCACCACCAGTCGATGTTCTGCCACCACCACCACTACCTCCTCCTCCTCCACTACTCGATGTACCTTGAATTCGTCCATATTTGTCTCGTTTAACATCATAATCCTATTAAGTAGAAATTATTTTAAAATTTAAAATAAAATTAAGATAGTTTATAAAGTGGTGTAGTAATACTCTACCTCCTTGCAAACAATTTTACGACCTCCTAATTCAAACCGGTGCATTTTTTCAATTGCTTTTTTTGCCGTTGCACTACTTTCAAATTCGATAATCCCACATCCACGAGGCTTTTCACTTTCATCACTAAATAATTCAACAAAAGTAACTTCGCCAACTATAAAAAATATAAAAAACCTTGCTTTATTTTCCTATATTAGCTCATATTAACCATCTAATAAAAAAAACATCGATCCTTTACCTTCTGTTCTCATAAGATCCTTGATGTCTTGCCTAAAATGTAAATAAAATAATAATTTTAAAATTCTTATGCCTGCTCCTTAGATAACTATGAAGACTAGACTATTACACGTAGTACCTACTTAAATACAATAACTATAAATTGTAAGTAGGTACTTCGGAAATTTGGTTAGTCGTGCTGTGCTTGTAAAATAAATAAAATTATTGCTTACCATCGAGTATCGAAAGGAATGTTACTGCAAAAAAGAATAATGAGAAATTAATAAAAACACAAATTCTTTCCAAAGTTCATGCATTGAATTAGATGATATATGAAAAAAATTACAAATAATATTTAAGTACTTTACCTAATGTAAACTCTCTTTCCAGTCCCTTGCTGTTGTTTACTATCCCTTGACCTTCCTCTAGGTGATCTTGACCGAGAACGAGATCTTTCCCTCTTTATATATCCTCCAGTACGATTACGTTCAACCCGATCCATCTTTTAAAAAAAACCTCAATTATAAAATAAATACTTAATACATTTATTAGAAATATATGGTAGTAAATTGCAAAACAGTCAGTTGTAATTAAATTTAATACCTGTATTCTCTAGTCAAGTCAAATGTCGAATAATCTGGTCTTTGCTTTTATATTTGCTGGATCTGAAACTAAAAGAAAAAAATATAGGATAGCTTGTAAAGTCAATGATCTGGATTCTGGATATGCCATTTATTACATTACATAATATTATAAAACATTTATCAAAAAATGATTGAAATATGCAAAAATAATTCGAGATTATAAAAAATATGATAATTTTACTTACCTAGCTCAAAATCACGATACAACAATGTCAAAACAAGGTTAAACAAACGGTTAAACAGGTCAAAAATAATATTAAAACACAAAATTAAAAAGATTTTATTAGAAAATTAACAATTACCTAAAATAAATAAAAAATGTCAAAATTATTTTTAATTTTTTATATGTAGGTACCTATTTGATTTTATTGAGAAAAAAGCCGACGACCACCGATGATGCAATGGCTAGCTAGCTAAATTCAGCGGGCCCTGCGGGCATTCTTAGCTTAGGGTATTGAGCGAGCGAATACGCTTACGTCTCAGTAGGAACGATCAGTTCTGAAAAACCAGATTAGGGTGGCTAATCTTAAGTGTAAGCCTATCTTTCGATTTATCATCTAGAGAAAAAGATGCTTAGGTTTTTTCAGAATTGAATTAGGTAAATGATTTATGCTGTCCCCAGTTCAACAGAGATTTGAATTGCTTTCTGCTTTCTTAACTTTGCATTTTTTCTATTTGTTCTCTATGTAAAATTCAAGTGTATAAAAATTATTTAAAGGTAAAGGCCAAGTAAAAAGTACTATAGTAAAGAAAGAACCAGGATACAAATAAATAGGTCATAGGCTAGATCGTTCTAATCCTAAGTGAATAGGTAAGCTAATTATAATGACATTATTTTTTTAGACATGACTAATGATTCTTTTAAAATAAATACCCTATTTATTTATTATGAAATACCTACATTACATGTGTAAGAACAATTTATAAACACAATTTTTATATTGATTGTTGACTTATCCAAGTATAGGTTTTTAATTCTTTTTTATTTTATAGAATAGAAATAGAATATGTATTATTTATGTTATACATTATATTATTATTACAGAAATAGAAAAGGTTTTAGAAATTTAATTTTAATTTAAAAAATAGTAAACAAATCTAGTAGGTAATGTAGATATTAAACTTTTGAAACTCTATAAAATCAGCAATAAGACCAAATTAAACATCTTTCCACTAAATTATATTAAAACTTTAACTGTACCTATTCCTGTAATTTATCGTTAGAAAAAATTTCGGGCTTGAACTTTTGATTTTGATCTCAATCTCATCCAGCAATCAATTTAAATAAAATCACAAGTGTATTTAAGAATATCAGCGGAACTAGAATTAAAAATGAGAAATAAAGTAAAATATTAGTCTTTATCATTAAAAAAGGTAGAAATATGTATTAATCTTTATATCTACAGGAGCTTCAAAACTTACATTTCATAACAGTTCTAATTGATCGTATAAGTTGCAAAATTTGAGTTTTTGCAGAACCTTGCGATGGATCTCCAAAACCTTCAACATGATGTGGATTTGCTTTTAAACCCCAACCAACTGGAAAAAAATTAGAATAAAATCATTACAAAATATTACATAATCATAAGTCACTATAGATTAGTTAGTCATGTCACCACGTCTATCATTTCCATTTATTTCAGGGCTTATCCTTAGTTCTGAAAAACCAGAATTCAGATTCAGCCTCAATTTTGCAACAATCAGGAAAATACAATTTACTATGTCAAATTCTGGTTTTTCAGGCTGAATTGCTGAATTTCAATTACAAGGTAAAATTACCTACCCCTACCTAAATAAACTAGACAGTTAACTTTCATTTAGCATAGGTTTAAAAGGTCAAATTCAGAATTCAGCCTCAATTTTACATTTACTTTGCATAGGTACAGTAAAGTACAATTGTGTAAATGTACACAATTGAGATTGAGACCAAATTCTGGTTTTTCAGACTGAATTACTATTTATATAAAGATATATTAGGTAATGAAAAAAAACTTACATTTCGAGAGAAATCGCTCCTCATTTAATACACATATGGCATTGATACAGAGCAGGGTCGCCTCAAAAAGGTTCCAAAGGGTGATTGCCATTATTTTAACTATTTTCGGATAATTTGTTAATTACTAAAATTACATTTTAATTACCTACTCGAAATAAATAATTAAATTAACTCAAAAAAGTTTTGACAACACATTTTGGTTTGCGGATTAATTCATTAGATTAGAAAACTAGAGAAAACTGATTAATTTTTTTTTGACGATAAATTCAAAATGTGATTTTTGTAAGCGGAACTTAACACACGCATTTGCGCTATCAAAAAAAGCCTTTATATAAAGCAAGGAAACGTTCATTTCATATTTCATTTCATTTCTAGTTTTCAGTCAACCTAGTCTTTCAATCAAAGCCAAAAAATTGACTTTGACTTTGAATGAACTAATCTCAATTAAAAGTTAATTATTTGATAGTTATATCCATTTAATAAAAGTTAATTTGAACATTGGTATCTCTATTCATTCTCTTTTGTAAGCTATTTTTCTCCGATTTTTTTGGTGTTTTCGATTTTGATTTTGACTTGTTTGGATTTTTCAAATTATTCAATTAAAGTAAGTAAGTCATTTAAATTAAAGGATCTTGATTTCTATTCATTCTTCTCTAAACTAGACTGATTGCCTTTATCTTGACATCATTAGTTAGTACCAACCTATACTAAAAGATAAATGTTTCATCTTTCGTTTTTTAGATAGGGTACCTAATTAAAAGTACCTAATATATGTACTTAACTAACCTTAAGTTAAGTTATAATCATTATATCATACCTAATTAATTTTTACTGTAGTACTGTAGTCTATAGGATATGAATAGTTTTTCAAGATCTAAAATAGTTATACTCCTATTATGGTTAGGGCACCCATAGGGTATTAGAAGACTTATCCTTACCATTAGACCTAGATTAGACATTTAATTTTTCAATTGTTTTGCTAATTTAATTTGGGTAAATTGGGGTAAAGTTGGGAGAAAGTTAAGTCAAAAAGGAAAGTTGTTGAATTTTACTTACAATTTCGGTACAATTAGTAGATACTAGCGCAAGGATTAAGTGCCCTACTATAATTTATTATAAATTACTTGAATGAATGAATGGAATCACTAATATTCTGTATAAGTCGTTAAAAAAAAAGTATGAATGTAAAGTAAACAGCAAAATATTAGCATCTTGAATTATATTATGGGTAAGGTGCTTCATTCATACTTTTTTGGTTGGATTTAAGTAATTCTATTTGTAATTAATTAGGTAATGCGTATATCTAAAAATCAATGAGGATTTTATAAGATAGGTATATTTTATTTTTTCCAAATTATGTATTGTACCCTACATAGATAAATCGGGTTTTTATATTGTATCTGTAGGTAGAGTACTTGATTCTTTAGTAGGGTTTAGGGTGTACTTATTCTTATCAGTATACTCATAGAAGGTATATTTATCTTATCTAATCCGTTGGTTCTATTTCTAATCGAATTATATTCTCAAAAAATGAGACTGAAATAACCGAACCGAATATAACAGACTTCGACCTCGACCAACAGAATGAGTTGACCAAAAAACATATTTTTTGTCTGAAGATGTGTAGGAATAATAATAATTTTAAAAAATGATATGAACTTTAAACTTCTAGTATCCTGATTCTTGATATTGAAATTATTTAAAACAAATTTTTATGGTATATCCGACCTTTATTCTATTCCGAGAAATGAATTTTAATTATATAGTATAAATAAAGAAATATAAATACGTTAGTACAGTACATGCCTAAATAAATAATTCTTTAGTCAGTTTATTAGGTAGGTTAGTCTACTACCGAGTCTACAATAGTTCTAATAATCAAAAATCATAAATTTTGTACAATTTTATTTATCAGCATTTTTAAGTTTACTACATAATATCGAATACTGTATTTTTCTAAATAAAAATAAATTTTTATGATTTTTTTATTGGTTTCACATATAGTAGTTTTAGCCTATAAATTAACTGCTCCTGTTTCTGTTTAGGTTTCAAAAATTATGGATATGGACAATCTAAATTTACGAGATAAGAGAAATCGATTTCAAGTCAATAAAGTAGATTCAGTTGCAACCGGACACCATCCACATACTGAGTCTCCAACCAATTTAAATGGGGCTAGACTTGTAGGATATAAAGACTTTGGAGTCCCACAGCATGTTTCAGATGGTAAGAAAATTTAAAACACTCTTTTAAAGATTTGATATTTTGACTATATATTGTCATGAATTATTAGTAGATACTTATTATATTACTGATAGTCAGAGTTATAGAGTCAGATCTCTAATGAACACAAAAGGATAAAAAAAAGATAAATAAACTTGATAAACAGTAACAGATATTTTGTTTAGAGAATATTATTTTGATATTTTAAAATTACTGATAAAAACAAAACTCTAAACTATGTAGATTCTTGTAGATTGAAACAATGATTTTTAAAAGTACATACTCAAAATTTTATCTTGTCTGACATTAGCTGATTTGAAACTGAAAGCAGGGGTCAAATTTCTTGATTTTAGTGTCAAAGTTCAATTTTAAGACTAAACAGACCGTCAAATTCGAATTCTCCATGATCGAAAAAACCTAAAAAATTCAAAAAACTACCAAAGGTATATCGAATTTCAAATCCATTCGGGTAAATCTTGGATATTACAGATACAGAACAGATTATCAGAATTCGATTACTTGGGAAAGTTTGTCAGGCAAGGTATATGAATAAAATAGGGTAGGGTACTAATGAGGTACCATTAAAAGTATTTGAGCAATAAAACGTGGTTTTTGAGTTACCCTACTCTACTATACTGTATTAGTAAAGTATCAATTTTCTGGGTATATATTTTCTTCATTACCAATATCAATTTCCCAATTTTTCGAGCATTAAATATCTTTAAAAATTGGAAAAAGCTTAAGTAGCAAATTGATCCAAGTTCTTTGACTTAAGTATTAAATGAAAGATGCATTTAATAAGATCTTACTATGTATCTTGTACCTGTACCTATAAGTACCTACTTTACGAGTATTAATATATGTTTGAACTAATAACTTAAAACTAGATCTGACTTAAAATGCCAATTTTATTTTATAAATAGTCGATAGCAGTATTGATCTAAGCAGATGTGATTCTCCAGCCAAACTTATAAATTCTAATGAATATAGTTCAATCAATTATGATACGAAATATGGAAAGAGCTTTCGTCATTTTACACGGTATGTATCTCAAATTTTGTTAGTGAAATGAAATTTTTCAAGAGCTATGATCATAAAACTAAAATCCTAATTTTTCTTGAAAATTTTAGGGAAGCCCTACCAAGAATTGACAATTACAGGTAAATTTCATTTAATTGGAAAAAATGAGAGTGATAATTTTAACTAGAATTAGATCTTTAATAATTTTAAAAAAGTCGGAATGGAACATTAAATGAAAGTATCGTACTAGTAATGAGACTTATACTTATTTTGCTTTATTACATTCCATTTTTAGAAATATCATGTCAATCCAAGCAGCCTATAGGCCAACTCTAGACGAACTTCATGATATGACAGTAGTCAAAGTAAGTCTAATATATTGCTCACAGTTTTTCAAAAAGATATTTACAATAATATAGTTTTTTTACAATTAACTCTTCAAAATTCCAGGAAAGTATCTAAAATTTTCTAATTTTTTAATCAGTTTGCAAAGCACATTTCATTCATTTCAGTATTCAAATATTTACTCAGAATCAGAGCTTTTTTGATATAGATTTGACATAGGTATTAAACTAAAAATTTCCAAACAAACAATAATTTTCTAGGTACGAGTACTTATAGCCTATACATACTTGATCATAATCATGATTCCTTAAAATTAGAATTTAAAATAGTTATTGATGTTTACTACGGCTCAAAATTTTATTAGATTTAGTTCAAATGAACTTTTTTTTACAAGCAAGTCAGAATCTGGAAATTTTTTTCTACTAAAAAGTAGGTACATACTATTTTTGGTTTGGTCAGTATATTATGCGTGTTAACCTAGGTCTTGACATTAACATTAAACAATCTCTAAAATATAGGTACCCTACCTATATCAAAAATGTGCTAACTTAGGTACCTTTGAGTAAAATAGATATTTTGTATTCTGTAGGACAATAATATCTTTGTTTTGCTCTCTTTTTTCCATGAAAATATAGTTAGAATATACAGATATACATATAGGTTATGTAGGGTACTAAAAGTACGAAGTAATACTTACAATTGGATTGGGGTTTATTTTTCAAAGTTATTCAACTACATACTATTTTTAGACAATATTTGTGAACAATTCCACTACTTTACTCATTTTCATGTCAAAAATCTGATTCTGCCCAAAACTTTACAAACGCATTGTCCTATAGTAAAAACTGACAATAAAAAATTAAGCTGTCCAAAATCCAAAACCTTAACCATGTAATATTTGGCAAATCCATTCAAATTCAAAGTAAAAGTCCCTTCATAAAATAAATTCTAATCATGGAATATTTTACGTACCCTACTCACTACTCTACTCGTAATAAATTATAATATGATGATCAACATATTTACACTACAAGTAGTAGAGATATCACTTGATCATTTACAAATACAGATTACTATTAATAGTACCACGACTCATATTATTGCAATTATAAATTCTAGTCAAAATAATTTGAGCCCAAAAACCGGAAGAGATTTTGTTTGGCTAGGCATATGTTACACATTTTTATATTCACAATGACCATGAACTTAAGTACTTAATTGAATTAGAATTTGAATACTTTATTTAGAGTGAATGCTTTCAAATTACGATATAATTATTAGCTAATAGTTATAAATAATCAAGTTTCATACTCCTAAATTAATTGTTTAAATGACCTTTTGTAAAAATACTCGTATTGAGATTCAGAATTCAGAAGTTTCTGAATTTTTTGGGATGATACTCGTATGTATGATTATGATTATAATTAATCTTAATTTCTTTCTATTCATACTAATTATAGACTCCAAGCGATGATCCTTGTGTTGAAAAAGGAGAACCAGAATCAGGGGCAGTAAAATTTGGCTGGATTAAGGGTATCTATTACTGGATAAAATCCCATAAATTACAAAATCTTATACAATTTTTCGAATAATTTTGAATAGGGGTATTGGTAAGATGTCTACTGAATATTTGGGGCGTTATGCTTTTTCTGCGTTTAAGTTGGTGTACCGGACAAGCGGGCATTAGTAAGAAATTCTATGATTTTTTAATTAAGTTTAATGGCAGAATTGTACTTAAGATTACATAAGATACATTATAGAGTACCCTATGCATAATTTTTTAGGTAGACTTTGAGCAATTAGAATAGATTTTAGTCAAATTCCAATGGACACAAATATTTTTAGCTGACCTTGTTTAAATAGAAATATATTCAGAACATCAGTCAAAGATAATGGTAGACAATCGACATCAAAGTTTGCATGAATTGAGGTAATTAAAAAGTTAAAAAGTTAATTATTATTGGGATAAAGAGATGAATAAAGGTTATAAATTTGAGTAGTAATTTTATACCTACTTATTAAATTAGGCATTCAGCTACAATCTAAGTAAGTACTTATATTAGTGGAAACATTATGTTTATTTATTGACTATTGCGATTGGTGTTTAATTTAGGATTCTACTGATAGCTCATTTATTACTTATTTTATTATTCATAAATCTAATAATTCTTATTTACACTACCAATAATCAACCATGTATGCAATTGGCAAGCAATTAATGCCATAAAGCAAATTTTGAAAAAAGAGGTTTATCATTTTCGTTCATAAATTACGGATATTTTCATTGCTATCTTTTACTATACAAAATAATAATTTTAATAATTTGAGTGATTTAATTGTACAAGTACAATCGAATACTTGAGATTAATCTTAAGAATTAATTAAAAATGTAAAGTTTACGCAAATACCTAAGCACAAGCAGGCATGCTCAAATAAGCAAAAAACTCGGCCTGGGGTTCATAAATTCGGCTACGAAAAAAAATCCGGACTGAACCGGCTGAACGGAAATTTTATGTTATGGCAGTTTAAGGGCAAATCGACTACGACGATTCCGAATCCGACAGCCTATCGACTGAAAAGTGAACCCTTGACACCTTAAGGGCCAGGTCAAAGGTCAAATATGAATTTTGAGTTTAATGTGAAATATTGGTAAATCAACTACGGCGATTCCGAATCCGATATCCTTTTGACCGAAAAATGACTCCTTGACACCTTAAGGTTTTTAAAAATTTCAACTTTAAAAAAAAGATGTCAAGTTCCGAATCGTCATATTCGATTTTCCGATTTACCCTATACCTGTCATAAACTCAAAATTCATTTTTGACCTTTGGCCTGGCCTTTAAGGTGTCAAGGATTCATTTTTCGGTCAAAAAGATGTCAAATTCGGAATCGCCGTAGTCGATTTACCCTTAAACTGCCATAACAAAAAATTTCCGTTCAGCCGGTTCAGTACGGATTTTTTTTCGTAGCCGAATTTATGAACCCCAGGCCGAGTTTTTTGCTTATTTGAGCATGCCTGGGTATGAGTATAATCCTCTAGTTAGAAGTTAGATAGATCCAAATTATAAGGATAAATTACAAAAAAATATTTAAAATTTTCAAGAATTTAGCCTCCGTAACTGCTCTAATTTCAAAACGTTTATTGCAGCTCATATATATATGTAATATGTAATTAGTAATTAGAAATCCTGCTTGCCTATCTAAAATTACCAATTTTGGTAAATTTTGGCATTTCAAAAAAGTTTTGGAATTCTATTGTGCAAAATTTTTGTACTTTTTTTATTGATATTATTGATATAAAATAAATGCTATGGTCTTTTCAAAAATGGTTACTGAACTTACTTATAGTACCCTATCATTATCATATAGTACCTATAACGGACATGTCGGATCAAGTATCTTTTAAGTATCAGTAGATATTTCAATAATTTTGAACTCTATTTTACACTGCAAAAATAGTCCAAAACAAAAATCCTCAATTTGGTTTGGTTATCTTGAAACTGATGGTGAATATACCTAATCCTAATCCTATTTAAATCCTTTAAAACTTGAATTTTGAGAGTTTTAAAACTCAAATTTAAATTACTGCAAGTATTTACAAGTAGGTACTTGTAAATAACTTTATGAGCAGTAATTCCTTGTAAATGTAAATTATAAGGTATTATGCAGACATATTAAAGTACCTTACCTTATACTTAGCTTAGTAAGTATTTGGGGAATTTAAAATTTATATGAGAAAGCAATCAGTTTATGAGCAACAAAAAAAAAACATAAAAAAAAATCTCTCGTAGTAATTTTAATGACCGAGATTTTAAATACCAGCCAGACTCCCTATGAAGCTTCTTTCACTCAATTCTGAATCTACACTTACATATAAGTATTTTTCCCCGACAGAGCTTTAGCGATGAGGGAGTATATATTCAGGTCTATGTATGTATGGATGTATGGATGTAT
>JAQIXA010000915.1:0-32048 GCA_034699045.1 Nanhermannia cf. coronata Gr-Ori-00579
CTTCGACTTCTGGGCCTTTACCATGTAAAACATCATGTAAAGGCCTAAAAGCCCATTTGAAACCGAAGATATCCTTTAAATTTGAAAAAATTCGATCTTTAATTTTCAATAAATTTTAGTTCAATTAACTGCATTAAAACTAAGTACTTGATAAAAAAATCGTAGATTGAATAATAGATAGGTACCTACTACCTAAGTACTCATTCTAATGATAGGTAATCGTATTATTCAACTTTAGGTAATATTTGAGTACCCTACTTACCTATTTGTGCTCTAAACTATATGTATAATGTA
Source organism: Nanhermannia cf. coronata Gr-Ori-00579 (assembly GCA_034699045.1). NCBI lineage: Eukaryota > Metazoa > Arthropoda > Arachnida > Sarcoptiformes > Nanhermanniidae > Nanhermannia > Nanhermannia cf. coronata Gr-Ori-00579. The sequence continues at coordinate 295 of JAQIXA010000915.1, forward strand.
TTCTGTATGTAGATAGAAGTACCTATAAATTATTATTATTTATTGGATATTTATTTTATATGTATTTATCATATAAAAAGTATTTTGTTAAATATTTTAACAGACTAAGATAAATATTTTAAAGGTCATGGTCATAAAAAAATTAAGATACCGATAATATATTAGTAAGGTACTTACATAATATGACATTACTTTAATGTAGTGTATTATTGAAAGATAATTTGAGAAATTTTTTTTTAATTCTGTTTATTTTGCTTTTTATAGAAATAAGGTAATTAGTATAGTGTTAGCATTAGTAATATATTAGTACCCTACTAATAATTACTTACTGTATTTTAAATATTGATGTAATTAAAGATCAAAGTAATGATATACCTTATTCAAAAATATCTAGATAAATTTTAGGTGCAATTATCTATAAGTTTTATAATGTATGTAGGTATTGAGTACTGGCACTGGCTAATGGTACTGGCTAATGGTACTGGCTAATGGTACTGGCTAATGGTACTTAAGTAATCTAGTATCGAGATACGAGAACATACTACATAGTAGTAGGGATTTTTAAGGTACGAATGGTAATGGTAATGGTAAATTATGTAGCATGAAACCTTGTATTCAAATTCAAAATATATAACTAAATTCATTTGAGTAAAAATTACCTGCAGCTGGAATTTGCATTTTACTAATATTTTGTTTGTTTTACATAGGTCTAATATTTATAAGAATATTTTTATGTAAAATTAGATTAGATTGTTAAAATATACTTCAGTAGAAGAAAATGCAAACAAAAAATGCAAAAATTTGTTATTTATTTGCATATACTAATTTACTTAAAATATCAGGTAAATTATGCTAAATGTCATTTAACATTAGGATTTACTTTACGATTCAATAATTTGAAATCGAATTTCGAGTCGAATTCAAAATTCTAGTTATAAAATATAAAGTGTATAATATTTATAGGCACGTTCTGGGATACTGATTGATATATCTGAAATTCTATCAATAATAATTCTATCAATTCTAGGCTAGGTATCTAATCCTTATGTATCTACATATGAGATAGCTTTTAAATTGTTAATTTATTCTGAGAACCAAGATCTTGACTTTCAATTTCAATTAAGTACAGAATAAGTACCTATATATCAAGTTCAAGTATCAGACAGGGTTATGCATAATACCAATATATATCTTAAATTGTTGTATTTGTATGTAGGGTATATAGGTAAGTAGGTTATAAAATAAAAGATTTGCAAAATCTCTGACTTTCACCAGCTTCCTTACATTTGAAAAACCACCTTAGAAGATTAATAGGGAGAGCCTATGGGTAATTGTAATTATTAATTATTCAGAAATTCTCCAGATACCATATATTCTAATAAGGATAACCTCTGATTATTACAATTAATTATTACTTGCATATTATTGTCGTAAATTAATACTTATCTGTTTCTGTTTAGTTTTAGAATACCCCCTAATATTATGTAGGGTATAACCTACTTGTCTAGTTTTTGATTTTGATTTTGACTTTTCCGATTGAAATTTTTAGGTTTCTGTTTCTATTCTATTATAAATTTTTTATAAATATGTAAACGTAAACTGGTAACTTTTAATTGTCATTTGTTTTTCAATTTTATCATGCATTGGTAAATTGTAAAGTTTATAAATCATCATTATCATCAATATAAAGTTTATAAAAAACATATTAGTCATTTCAATTTCTATTCCATAAAATTCGTCATAAAATTATCTGATTGTTTACATTTTTTTTGAACTCTATCTTGTCCTTGTCCTTGTCTTGAAACTTGAAACTCTACAATATTTTATTAATTGATTATCGAAATCAAAATCAAAAAATTTGCCATTTTTGTCAACTTTAAGGAAACCTGTGACCTATGAAGGTACCTTTGTATTATATTTTATGACCTGACCTATCCTATATGTAGAAAGGTTCTTTGAAATTGAATTTACCCAGTCGGGCAAAAAGTCAAAAATGATCTAGAAATAAAAGGACAAATTAGGAACCGGCTGTGCCAAAAATTAGGAACGTATCAGCTGTCTTTCAAGTTTGAGATTTTTAATATCTTCGTCATTGAAAATTGAAATGTCAAGAAAGGGGAGCTATCAGTCATTATCTTATGTCGTCGTCACCTGCCTTGTCATAATTTCTCAGTTAATCAAAGGTAAGCACTTTAATATATATATTTATAATCCTATCCTTATGTAAATACTTAACTATTACTTTATATACAAACAACCTACTTACATTTTATAATTTTATACCCTACTCTACACTTGGTATTAAATACGATTTCTGAATATTATGCGTAATTTTATTGATGATCATGATCAATTTATGTATTATTTCTAATTTTCAATGCTTATATTTGTAGGTAATGGTGCTCTCTTTTCAGCTGAGAAATCTCCACCAATTTTAATATCAACCCATGATGTCGAATTGCAAGAAGGCGAGAACAAGACTGTTTTCATTTATCCATCGTAAATACTTAACCATTTATTATTCTGGACATGGACTTGACACTACTCATCTCTTTTTGGGGCACAGATTGTCATTAGCCATTAGATCTGTCTATGTTATTTAAGGTACATGAGCCCTAAAAGAAGGAGATCAAGTGTGTCCAGAAAATAACATTTATGAAATTTGAATCATAAGATCAATTTTAATTTTAATGCATTTTCCTATTTTTTAAGGGATACCTTCAATACAACAAGTTGGAATTTTACAACGTCCTTAAGCCTACACTTTAAGTACAGTGTTCCAGAGATTATTTACCCACTACCAAATTTAACAATTGCTGATAGTCAAGGGTTTGTTTTCAAAAATCAATCAGTCGTGATTATTTCGCATTATACTGGAAGAACTCTTGTAACAAATGAATTAAATTTTAATTCCAATATATCCAACTCTTCTCACTTAACGTAAGTACTTACCTATATACTTTTCATTTAGATTCAGATTCAGTAATACTGTTTATTTATTTTTAATCGTTGATATTTGTTTTGGTTTGGTAGATCTAATGTGTTTCTTCGTGTTACTGTTTATAAGTGGACCATTTTGAATATAGTGAGTACTTATGTGGGGTGGATATATTTCTTCGCTTGGTCCATTTCTTTCTATCCACAAATTTATCAAAATTGGAGACGGAAAAGTGTTCGTGGTCTCAGCTTAGAGTTTGTTTACTTGAATCTAACTGGTCATGCTGTATACGGGGTATTTAATATTGGACTTTACTGGATTAAGTTTATTCAAGAAGAGTATTTACATGAATATCCAACTGGTAAGAAACATGCTAATTTTTCACCTTCTGTTCTGCAATTAATGGTTTTAAATTGTATTTTAGGCTTGATTCCTGTAAAACTTAATGATGGTAACTTTTAATGGAATAAGTATATAATGTCGACATAAATACTAATATTTTCCCTTCTTGTTTAGTTTTCTTTTCAATCCATGCCACATTTGCTTGTACAATCATTACAATTCACTGTTTAATCTATGATGTATGTGACCATTGGATACTTTTTCTTCTATCTATTTAATATTAAAATAATACTATTTTTTATTTATAGCGGGGATCACAATCATTTTCTAAAGCTGGAAGAACTCTACTGACTGGAATTCTTATCTTTATATTCATTCTTTTTATTGTAACTGCTTTTGGTGCTACAAAATGGCTATTTTTTCTCACAATTTGTTCATATATTAAACTACTGATTACCCTGATCAAATACATTCCACAGGTATGTAATTTATTTATTTATTATTACCTAATACTTATTTTTTTCATCTTGGATATTTACTTTTTACAGGCGTATTTAAATTATTCAAGAAAATCTACATCTGGATGGTAAGTGAAATATAATATTAAATAATTTTTATTTTTCATACTATTCCAGGTATTTGGGGATATTTATTTGTAACAATTTAATTGCACCTTTGTAATTTGTAGGGCAATCGGAAACGTTCTTTTGGATTTTACTGGTGGTATCTTGAGTATTACTCAAATGTTTTTGATTTCCTATAATAATAGTAAGTTCAAAGCAATAATAAGAATTAGTAAGGTAATAAATAAATTAAAAAATGTATTTATTTTAGATGACTGGTCGTCCATTTTTGGAGAGTAATAAGTTTAAAAAAAAAGATTGTCGTTTGACTTTTATTTAATACAATTTTTTATTCTAGTTTTACAAAATTCGGCCTTGGACTGGTTTCGGTTCTTTTTGATATTTTGTTTATATTTCAACACTACGTATTTTATAGGCATGATTATAATATTAAAAAGAATTAATACATATCCTAACAATACCTTTTAAATAAAATATTTTCAAACTTTAGAAATCATACAGAATATGAACCTATCGAAGGTGGAACAAATACAACTTTTGAGCATAACGAGGATTTAGTAACTAGTACTCATCATTACCAGCAAGATGACCAAGACCCAGCAGATTCTTATACTAGCACAAATTCCTCATCAAATACCAACTAAAAAGACTCACCATAACTATAACATAATATATACATTAGATAATTACTACCTAGTCGTATAATAATTACTTCAACTTATTCTACTGTTGTTGCTGATACGGATGGAATTTAAGACTTGCCAGTTTCCTTCAGAGTTTCAGACTTAAGCATAATCTCTTCTCATTTCATTATGTAAGATTTATTTACTTCCTAATTTATTAATTCAAGTTTATCTTATCTTTATCATTAATCATTACATTACATTACACTACTCATGCTATGCATGATTGCATGTTATTTTTTATTTCAATATTTACTGTAACTGACAATTTCATCAAAAATTTCTATATCACATTATTTCATGTCATGATCGAGATCGATCGTCGATCATGGAAAGCTAATGCAATGCACCTAATTTATTTCATTTAGATCTTATATGCAGATATTGTATTATATATAATATTATGAATTATAATGTTAATTTTACTCTTAATTTTCTATTTTTCATTTTCTTTGCCAAGAAATTATAATCAACAATCAAATTAGCAACAATTATATCAATTTAAGGTTAAGGCGTCTCGTCGTACTCGCACACATACCTAGTTTTAAGCATAATAAAATAAAAGTTACATTTTTTTATCAATATTTATCAATTAAATTATACTTGTAATATATAATTACCTATTAAATACTACAAAATAAAAAAAAAAAGTAAATTACGGAAATATTAATTGCGCAATAATTGTAAGTATTGTATTGTATTGTATTGTATTGTATGGACTTTATTTCAGTGTTAAATTAATTCAGATTACATAATGTAATTTGTTTTTCGTTAACTAACACCATATAGAAAGACACTTTATATTACTACTATAACTAGGTGGTAATAAATAAATAATATCAAATTGATATTATCAATAGCATACATAATTAAATGATCGTATGGTATGTAGTAAAAGTAAAGATGAATGAAGTAATCGAGATTAGGGTTAGTGATTAAAATCAGAAAATTAGGATTAGGACGGATGAATCATCCGTCCTAATCCTAATTCTCCTATCATCCGGGATGATAGGAATTTAAGACCTTAATAAGAGTGAGTGAGTTACCTACCCATAAAATAGAAAATGATATAGGTTTGAATTTTGGTTTTGGATCAATCAAATGAACAATTTTGTTTGATATTTAAAGTTAGTTTTTAACAAAATCTAACTATATAGTAAGAATGTTCCTATTTATTTACACAATTCAGCTATGAAAACCATGATTTTTCAATATCCAAAAGTAAAATACCATTTGAGGCCGTTTTTCAGAGATTTACCTTGCTTAGATTTTTATGCAAAAAATATCGAAAATCGCAACTAGCCCCCTAATCTATAATCTATCATACAAAAAATTGCATGTCGTGTATTGCTTGCAAATGCAATTGCAGTAAAACAAAGCGATAGGGTTTTTTAAAAATACAATTACAAAAGTCATCTTTCAATAATTCAATAATTCACTGATTTCTGATTCTTTTTGGTTTTTTTGTTGGAATTTTGGAAACCGGATAAAATATTTAATTTTGTAATTAAAAGTATTTATTTCTAATTCTAATTTCAGCAAATTGTTGTTCCTCACCTGATATAAGAAAGATTTGCAAGATTTTTTGATTCTTGACGTTAAAATGGCCCTTGAAGCCCTTTGTGGGCTTTCATCCAAAAATCTTTTTGCTCCATCGTCATCTTCAGCTCCCGGTTTGTCCAGCCTTGCCAATGATGAGATTTTAGGACTCTCGAGGAATTTTACATGTTGTAATCAACTTATGATGCCACCATCGAATGATGTAAGAAATTAATAAATTAAGACAATATGTAATAGACCATGACCATCTTTGACCTGTGATTTATTAGTAATTTGATTCTTTTTAAAATAGATCCCTGAATTAGCTGATATGAAGAAGGATTATTTGGTAAGTTATGGTCTTTTCCATTCAATTCAGCTCTGAATAGTAAGATTTTGACCTCAAATTCAAATTGGTAAGATTGGCAAATTGGTAAATTTGTGTAAAATTGAGGGCAAAGCTTGGATTTTATGAACTGGAATGAGCAGGACAGTAGGGTACATAGTAGTTAGTAGTGCAGAGTAATGAGCACAGCACAAGAGACAATTCATTATTTTCATTATTATTTTAAATTATTTGCGTTTCATTAACATTTAACAAATGTTTTAGACCTCTAATCATGCCATTTATTAGTTTTGCTTTGCGATTGTGATCTTTCTCTTTATTCGTATTTATGTTTGTGGTTGATTATTCATCGGACCTTGTCCTAAGCAGAGCAATAGGAATTAAAACTAAAATCCATATTTTTTATATTGTATTCATTAGAATTGGAATACGAAAGGTATATCATTGTTGTTTTATGCTTTTTTATAGGATCCTGTAAATCATGGTCAATTAAATGACAAATATGGATATCATCGTTTATCCTCGCCATTTGATATGAGTAATAGATTAGTAGCTAATCCAACTAATGCTCAAGAAAGAGGTGGTTCTAATGTTAAAATTCAAATGGACCATGGAACAACTACATTAGCATTCAAATTCAAGGGAGGTGTATTGGTCGCTGTTGATTCAAGAGCAACTGGTGGAATGTTCATTGGTTCGTTTATAATATAATTTAAAGATAATTTTTCTTCAAGTCAAGGCAAGATCGAGATTAAAATTTTTTTATTAACTCAATTCGATAGGTTCTCAACATGTCAAGAAGATTATCGAAATAAATGAATTCTTATTGGGAACAATGGCTGGTGGAGCGGCTGATTGTGTTTACTGGGAAAGAGTTTTGTCCAAGGAATGTCGCCTTTATGAATTAAAGAACCGTGAAAGAATTTCTGTTGCAGGTAAAAAAATTGTAAAATTATTACAAAAATGTGTTAAGTTGTATAATTTTTCTTTAAACATTTAGCTGCATCGAAAATCTTAGCAAATATGGCCTATCAATATAAGGGGTATGGTCTTTCAATGGGTGTTATGATGGCTGGCTGGGATAAGAAAGGACCAGGACTTTATTATGTTGATGACGGTACGTAAATCAACTATTTTATTTATGAACGTCTAATTTCTAAGAACAGGTATAATAATTTATTAATGTATTTTATTGTAGATGGTAGAAGAGCACCTGGAAATGTATTTTCAGTAGGTTCTGGTTCTACTTATGCTCTTGGAATTCTAGATATTGGATACAAGTAAGGAAATTGCTTTTTACTCATCGTCAGTTTAATGTCTAGTAAATTTAAATTCAATAATAATGATTTAAGTAATAATACCCTACACTTATGAGCATATTTTCGGTCAAGTTTGAATACTCTACTATTTTTAATTCTAATTACTAATTAATTATATTATTCTCTAAATTAAGGTGGGACATGACTGACGAAGAAGCACAAGAACTTGGCCGAAGATCAATTTTCCATGCTACTCATCGTGATGCTGCTTCCGGTGGAGTTATTCGTGTTTATCATGTAAGATTACACCATAAAATTCCAAAAAAAGAGTATTTAAAAAATATGGCACTTATTATACTTTTACAGGTAAAAGAAGACGGGTGGGTCAAGATTACTGAGCAAGATATGGATTCACTTTGGGATGATTATCAAACGAAGAAAATCCCAATTAATTAGGTATCAAAAATAAATTTAGCTATGTAATTTAAAAACTTTTCTAAAATGCCCATTTATAATATAAATAATTTATCAATCTGTTTTAAAATTATTAATTAATGTTTATACAAAATGTATAAAATAATCTTTTGGTATTTAAATAAGGTCAATTAGGTACTGAAAATAAACAGTATAATACTATTATTGTATAAAAAATACTATTTTTTATTTTAGTGTTCTTAATTTCTTATGAGCATAGTTCAAAATTCAAAATATAATACAAAACAGATCTTTTTAGGTATTTTTAAATATTCTATATAATTACCTAATATGAAAAATATATGTCAAAATAATTTTTTTGATTTGAATTTGAACAGTTTTTTGTATAAAATACTTTTAAAAATTACTCTACAAAAGTAAGAATTGTGTTTTAACAACTTTTAAAATTATAAAGCTTAATACTATAGTGTTTCTAAACAAGTGCTTAGCATTAGTCAGTGCTTAGATTTTAGATAACTAAAGATCATAATCATAATACTAATATTTAATATAAAATAAGAAGGGATTAGGAATACACAATTGAGTTAAGAAAATACAAAGTGAAAGAATAAGTAAAATCAACAATTTTCAAGATCCTTTTTGTACAAAATAGAAATAATGTTTTTTTAAATATATTATTAGGCAGGTATTCTAATTCTACAAAAAACTATCAAAATTATCCATTATTGACAATTGACCCTGAATTATTATATTAGACTATCGGTTCAGTTCCAGTTTTACTATACCTAGGTAAAAGTGGCAAGTTAAAGTTTGAGTTTCAATTATATCATCTTAAAATAGGTAGTAAAAAAATTAGAAATGGTTTATCATAACCTTTTATCAACTATGATAGCAAGTTTTTAAAGGAAATTCTCTTAATAGATCAGTCTCTCAATATTATAATTTCTAATAAATATAGGTGGGCATTTGCATAATTTTAAATGTCTTCCTTCTTCTTCTTTAAAACAAAAATTCTCGTCTTTTCTTTTTCAACACTCTTTATGCTGAATTTTATACTCGGTGATCCTTGTGAGCTATTCAAGAAACTTGAGCATGTAGTGCTTGAACTTGAACATGGAATTTCGTTTTTTATTTGAACATTTCCATTTCCAACAAAATACTCTCTTTGGCCAGGTAATAATGATGTTTCTTCTACTACTACTTCAGCAGCTGGTTTTTTATTTACTTCAGCTTCTATCATCGCACGAATTCGTTTCCGTTTCTTATCCTTTTTCTTAGATTTCTTAGCTCGCTTCTCTTCGGGTTTCTTTCTATCCGCTGCTGTCGAAGTCGAGGATTCGGCTATTTCGGCTACCGGGGATTTACTTGAAATTGGAGCATCCTTATTTTCACTTGGACTTGGTTTAACAACATTGCTTTTAGTTTGATTTACAGCATCCGATGTTAAATGGTTACTTATTACATGACCTGTATAAAAAAGGCAACACATATTTTATAAATTATTTATATTTAAGGTATCGGTCACATCACTGGTATTATAAAATTTAAAAATAATAAACCTTACATGAGACAGACTTAAATGGAACCTAAAAATAAAAAAGAAATTATAAATATGAGTATGAGTATTTAACTATGTACATAGGTATTTATAATTATAATTCCGAGTTTAAACTTACTGTTTGTTTGCAATATACACAAATTACATTTTCCTTTGGAACATTTGGAGAGATATGCTTCTTTCGAAAATGAGTAAAAAGCCTTTCCGTATTTTTAACAACTTTGTAACAAAAATAACATCGAAGTTTGCCATGTTTCGTCAAACCTTTAAAATAACAGTAATTATATATTACATGGCAGGTAAATGTAGGTACTTATATTATAAAAAATTAGAATATTAAAACTTACAAGCACTTGCTTCACTGGGTGATTGATATTCAGTATGACATTGCTGACAAGTCTTCGCTTTAATTAAGAGCTCCTGAAGTCTTTGCTTTTTAGTTAGTCCAAATTTAACTTTTTTCTCTTTTGATTCCACTTTAACTTTAGGATCCTCTTTTTTAATTTTAGGTTCCTCTTTTGGTTCCGGTTCTGGTATTGGCAATGATGTTTTTTTGATTTCAGTATCGGAATCAGAAGATAGTGTAATGACTTGTGCTGGTAGTAAAGAAGCTGTATCGCCGACTGACTTTGACTTTGAGGTAGTTAAAATTGTAACATCATCATTTGAGCCTAGAGATTTCATTTATGAGATAAAAAAATTAGCTATATTCTATAATATAATATCTTATATATATACAAGCAGACAGATTAGTCCGGATCATTTATAAAAAATTTCACCTTAAATAATAAAAACAATTATGTACATTTATCATTTTATATCAATGAACTGCTTTTTTTTAAATTCTAAAAATAAGTTAGAACATATTAGTGAAGAATTTATTGCTAATACTAAATAATCTTATAACTTATCATGACTTAGGATTTAGAATTAGTGAGTAATGAGTAATGATTAAGATAGTATTTAGCAAATAGGTTTAATGTAGTTTACCGAGCCTACGTAGTCTGTAAAATTATCTAAAATTAATGCTAAAATTTAGTTTCTGCTTTTCGAAGATGAACGAAAAACAATGTAATTCATTTATAATGGCTTAATTTACCTAGTGTAGTAGTTATTTAAAAAGTACAAAATATTTTTCTAACCTAACTAAACTATGTAGAAATATTTGAACAACAAATAGGATAGACAATAGACACCCTACTTTTGACTATTACATAAAAATATGATACATACATTGTTGAGAAAGTATGGGAATTGGGATTTATTTAAATAATATACCTAATAGATTAAGATCAGTGATCAAATATACAGTTAAGTGAAATTTCTTTAAAATAAATCGGACCTCTGTTTATATTAAATTAAAATATTTCAAGAATCTGAATCTGAAGAGGATTCACATTCACCCTCACCCATACTTTCATTTTCAGATGATGATGATGATAAACTCGCCACGTTCGCAGATAAGACAGATTCTGAATCCGAAGAGGTTGAAGTAAAGGAATCGTCATTTGTCTTCTTAGATTTCCATCTCTTGCTCAATCTTGCATCATCAGAAGTCGAGGCAGATTCATCAACATATTTTTGAGTATTACGTCTTTTCCTAAGTCTTCTACTTTTGATTTTGGTGCTATCACTCTCTTCATCTTCCTCGTCACTTTTTTGGTTTTTCGAACTTCTCGTCCTAATTCTTCTTTTTCTTTTACCATTAGAGGAGACAATAGGAATATTTTGATCAGATTCAAATTCAGATGAGCTAGTAGTACTACTCGAGCAAGAATCATTTGATATAACAGCTGGTTTAGATTTTTTTCTTTTTCCCAATTCAAATTCTTCATCAGTATCAGACTCTGAATTGTGTTTATCTTTGTTACTGTCACTGCTAGTGTCACTAACACTAACCTTTTCTTCGGAAGTATCGTCTGAATCATCATTTTCAGAAGGTTTGGCCTTGGGCTTTCTGTCATCTTTTTTAGATTTACCTGGAGATTCGTGTTTAGTCTTATCATCATCATCATCGGAATTACAATCTAAGGGAACAAGTTTAAGTTTAGTTAATAATACTTTACAGTCTTTTAATTTTATAAATGAATAATCAATACGTGAATGTGTCTTATCAGCGGCAGTGGAAGATTGATTTTTATTAGGAGTTGAAGTATTACTGATACTACTGGTACTAGGAACTAGATCCTCATTTTTCTTTTTTGCAGGCGACCGTTCTATAATTGATGATTCTGATTCGTATATTATTTCTTTATCAGTAATACTTTTTGCATTTGTATTTGAAGTTTTAGTGGCAAGATGATCATTATTATTATTACTTAAGATTAGCCCTGCTTGCTGTTGAGATATTGTCGTTGTTATATCAAGTTGAGTATCTTGTAATAAAGAAAAGGATGAAGTCGAAGTTATTGATGAGGTTTCCATTTGAATTTCTTCAAACTCGGGTGATCCATCACTAGTTACTATTCTCAAATTGTTAAGATAATAATGTATAAATCAAAAATATAATTAACATTTTTTTAGCATTTTAATACCTGTTGTAGGAATAGAAGTAGGAGTAGATGTTTTGTCAGAAACTGCTTGTCTTTCAACTTCAACATTTGGTGAATCACTAAGAATATTATTTGTAGTAATCGGATCTTTACTTTTATCAGCAACTGCTTCTGAAGTTTGTGTAGGAATAGAAGTAGGAGTAGATGTTTTGTCAGAAACTGCTTGTCTTTGAACTTCAAAACTTGGTGACTCATTAAGAATGTTATTTGTAGTAATCGTGTCTTTACTTTTATCAGCAACTGCTTCTGAAGTTTGCATAGTATTTGATAAGCTTAATATTTCATTATTCAAGATAGGAAGACTCTCATTTAAAACAGCTGGATTAGCATTATCAATAACGGAAGGCAAAGTTTCTTTCGTTTCAACAATCTTGTCAAATATTTCCGACATTTCAGCATCAATACTATAATTATTATTAATTCCTGTATAACTCTGAGTTTTACTTGAAGAACATTCTGAAATATCATCTTTTATTTGAAGGTTATCTGTATCTGTGTCTGTATCGAAATTAAAGCATTGGATCTTCAATGGAATTTGATCATCATTAAATCGTCGAAATCTTAATTTTGGCATCTTAATTCGAAAATATTTGATAGCACTGATTAATCGTTCACCCATTTTTTCATTTTCAATTAGAGTAACTCCTCTATAAATAATATTCATTATGCTAGATATTTCATCTTTGTCAAAATCTGGCAAGGATACATGTAAGATTTCATTTTTGCAATGGCAATCCCCCTATGAATATAAGTAAACAGTCAATCGACAAAATTAAAAAAGGATTTAAAAAAATGAAATAAAAATAAAGTAAAGTAGGTAGGTAATAGTAATAAGAATAAGTAAGTAAAATTACATGAATCTCGAAAATATTTCTAAACCATTGTGAAACACAGGATAACAAACATCCATGGACAGGAACATAGCCATCGCGACAAATTAGATGTACATCAATTAAACTATTGTCACCAGTTTCTGATTGTCCAATAAATATATCTTTTAAAATTTCCCTTGTTATACGTGTATTTCTTTCAACTAGAAAAAAAAATAAACTTTACATAGGGTATATATTAATACTACAATACAATTTTTAAACTAAGGCAGCAGGAGTAGGCAGTATAATAATGAAATGATTGTATCATTATTTTAATTTATAAATAATAAATTGAATTAAAAATCAAAATACTGAAAATTTTTTAGTTGTCCACCAACATCAGAATCAGGAGCTTTTTTTTTAATTTTAATTATATTTTATATCCAAACTGATTCTCAAAATCGGCTAACTAAAGAAAAGAATGAGAGACTCGCTTTTTGTTTCAGACGACAGAGCTTTAAGATAAAGGGCAATTATAATCTTAATTGAAATCTTAATTGAATTGGACTGATTGATTCATTAAAAAATATTTCAATACTGCAGTACAGTACACTAAAAAAAATTTGTTTAATGACTTTAAAATACTTTAAATGTTAAGATGTTAAGGTCCTTTAGAAGCTAATAATTAATAATATCCACTAGCATGGCCTTTATAAATAAAAGCCGGCTAGTACCTACCCTTACTTAAAAATGATGCTCCTGGAGCTGGATCCATTCCCTCAATCATTCCTATTATTCCCAAACTCGACTCTTTATCAGAATCTTCATCTTCTGCTATTCCTTGTCCAGTTTCAGATACTTCCATATTATCACCGTCATACATTTTTCAATTTTAATCAAAATATGGCTATTTGCATTGGATGATGATTTTCAACAATTAGAGATTGAGATGATAGGTAGTAGGCGATTAGTGATTATTGATTATGCTGACACTTGTTGATTCGTAAAATTGCTAAAACCTAAAAAGATAAAAGTAAATAAATAGTAATAAAAACATGTAGTAAGTAGTATGTAACATGTAGTACATATTAATAAAATACCTTATAGAACAGAAGGGTAAAGCTGGATGGTAAGAGTCACTGATCCTGATCTATATGATTACTGTTGTACTGATCTGATGAATAATGACAAAATATATAGTATTATAGTGAATATTATAATTATATTGTGTCAATTTACGCTGTAAACTATACCATGCATACCATGCATTCTAATACTTAAAATAAAGGGAAATACAAAGTATGTATTACTATTCAAAATATAAATAACCTCTAAATTCTAATCTATAAAATTTAGCTCTAAAAAAGAGTTTTTGCCTCAAAAACACAAATATAGCTAGACTACGTAAGATGATTTTTTATACTAAAATTATAATTTAATTATAATTTATTGTTATAATTTATGTTATAATTTTAATAATTTTCTACCTTTACCTCTTGTAAATTACCTTTGTACAAAGTTTATTTATTTTTAAATTAAAAGAAGTTATACTAAAAATTAGGTAGGTAGTTACGTATATAATTTTAGGGAAGGCAGGGTAAAATATAGGTAAATAATAAAAGTACCTATTTAGAATAAATAATATTAATATCGCAATTATAGTCCATTTTATTATTCAGCTCTGAAAATCGAATTTTGATCTAAATTAGAAGATTAATAAGATGACAGTATATAATACTAATACCTCCAGTAAAATTGAGATTAAAACATGGTTTTTCAGAGCTGAATTCAATTGAAATAGAGAATCAGAATTGAAATATAGAGGTAATCAACATAAAAATATGTACACGCACTCGTATCGTATCGTACTAATACAGATTACAGATACACTACACGTCACACTATTTATTTACGGATTATGCTATGCTTTATTTTATTATGCATGTATAAAATGATAATATAATACTATGATATAATACAATATGATTTTTACCTGTCTCTCTAAAAGCACATTTAGTTTAGGTCAGGTCAGGTCAGGTCAGGTCAACAATGTAGCAGCAAAATAGAGGAAAAACAACAATAGATTTCTCTCGAGTCTCTAGACCTAGACAAAAACTGAAAACTCAAAAACAAAAAAGCAATAAATTCGTATTTTTGTAATGTAAATTCAAATGGTAGATTTACCCGGCTAAAATTAAAACCCTTTTATCTACTTAATTCCCATACACTTTTAAATGATGATATGACCTAAAATTTGACCTTTTTGAGGGTTCAAATTGTTACCATAATGGACCTGATGTAAATTATTATCATAATCATTCCCCAGATTTGGGTCAAATATGGATAAATAAGCTGTAATTAAGGATTTTAAATGGTTCAAAAAGTTACATAGACCTATAGAGCCATCTGGGCTGGATAGTATGACATAAGCTTAGTTAGCACATGCAATTGCAAAAGTGCAAATTAATTTTGTTAATTTTTAATTAATTTCATCCCCACATCAGTGGAATTAACCATCAAAAATGTCTGGACTAAGTTCAAGGGTAAGTATGGTATCTATTTACACTGATATTTGGTGGAATTTGATGGTTTTTTGTGGTTTTTAATGGTATTTTTGCATTTACAATTTAGCCGATTAAAATCGATGGATCTGGACACATGATGGGCCGTTTGGCTGCTACCGTGGCCAAATCAGTCCTCCAGGGAAACAAGGTCGTGGTCCTACGGGCAGAGCTCATTAATTTGAGTGGTAACTTTTATAGGTATGCCTAATTGTCATTTTAATTTATATCAAAAGTACATTAAAGCCGTAAGGCCTTTTAAGATTGGTATTGGTCCTAATAATATGTTCATTTTTCATTTTACTCTAGAAATAAGCTGAAGTACCTTGCTTTCTTGAAAAAGAGGTGTAATGTCAATCCAGCAAGAGGACCCTTTCATTACAGATCACCATCAGAGATCTTTAAAAGAACTGTTAGAGGTAATTTTATGTTGTAATTTATTTTGTTTCTGTATGTACAATGTACACTCGGTTCATCAATGATATTGATAATTTTAAATTTATTTTAGGTATGGTGCCCCATAAAACTGACAGAGGAAAATCTGCATTGAAAAGGCTAAAGGTTTTTGAAGGAATTCCTCCACCATATGACAAGAAGAAGCGTGTTGTTGTTCCACAAGCTATGAGAATTATGTGTTTAAAACCTGGAAGAAAAGTAAGACAAAAGTTTCTTTGACTTAATTGTGATTATTATGACTATTAGTTAGCAAGTTATTGTAACCATGAGCCATATAGTAAGGCCACTACGACTAGGACCAGGGTCAAACAAGTGTTGCATGCACAAGTAACATTAATAAGTTTGTTTTACAGGGTACATAAATTAATATTCAATTAACCTATCCTATGGTTTTACTTTTTGATATGTACTCGTATTTAGAATTTGGATTGATCAATGATCATAGCCCTTAGCGACCTTTCTATTACTATTGCTATTGGCTCATATTAACTTTTTTGCATTAGTCATTAAAAATTAAAATTAGAGTTAGAAATTTATAATTTAAATGTTCATTGAATCTGAATTTGACTGATTATAATGTATTTTTTTCTTTATTTTAGTATTGCTATGTTGGACGATTATCACGTGAAGTTGGATGGAAATATAATGATATTGTTCATGAACTTGAAAATAAGAGAAGAATGAAACATGCTATTAGAGAGAAGAAACGACTTGTTAAGAGGGTAAGTATTATCATACCCTAATATTTGTACTTGTAATTTAAAGAATTTGCAATTAATTATCCTTATCATTTTTTTTTGTAGAAATTGACAAGACTCGCTAGTGAAAAGATCGCTAAAGCTGCGGCACCTTACACGAAAATCATTCAAGCCTATGGTCATTAAATTAAATTAATTTTTTGAATTAAATTAATATTTTCTTTTAAGAATAAAAAAGCGAGAAGATTTTGTTATTTCAAATACTCTGTTGTATATCGTTCCTGCTTACTGGACTATAATTCTTTACAAAAAATAGGTAAATTGACTTTATTCTTTCATTTTATATATTTTACATGTTAGTTAGGTGCATATCATTTAATAATAATAACTAGTTTGTTGTATTTGTATGCTTTTATTGAGAAAAAAGGTAAATCTTGTTGATTTTGAGATTTGTGATGAAGTTGGAATAGATTGTAGAAGCATTTTTATAAAAAAATAATAACTGTTCCATCTAAAATTTAGATTTTAGATTTATTATGATAGGATATTTAAGATCCATTTGGGCACAATAGACAATCAGCGGCTCCTAAAATTACAGAAAAAATAGGTTAACAATAGTAAATCATATCATAATATTGTAGTTTAATTTCTATTTTAATTATAATTAAGTAAATATTTGAGTAAATTTGTTATTTACCGAATTTACCACCACCATGTCCCGCTGGGATTCCTTTGACTGGTCCATTAAATGGGGCAAATCGTCCATCACTTGTGTCCAAAACTAGAGAGAATCTATTACTTCCATTACCAACATTATTATTTTGTTGTTGAGGTGCTTGCTGTTGGAAATTTTGTTGTGGTTGAGGTCTAAAATTATTTTGTTGCTGTTGTTGTTGGGGTCTAAAGTTTTGTTGTTGTTGAGGGCGGAAGTTTTGTTGTTGAAAATTTTGTTGTGGTCTAAAGTTATTTTGCTGTTGTTGTGGACGGAAGTTATTATTATTATTTTGAGGTCTAAAGTTGTTGTTATTGTTTTGTGGCCTAAAATTGTTGTTGTTGTTGAAATTTTGTCTAGCAGGTCTATTATTAAAATTTTGTTGTTGGTTAAATACGGGTCTTTGTTGTTGCTGAAATCTTTGTCCCTCCACAACAATTGACACTAGTACAAGTACAAGTGTACCCACACAAAGAGCAAACCTCATGATTTTTTTTACGTTTTTTGATCACTTATATATTTTGCTTAAATAATATTATCGAACTTGCAGCAGCAGAAGAAATACAATTTTGTTGTTGTTGAACAAACGTCTGATTTTCTTTTGTGCGAGGAACTCTTGATGAACTTTCACTTTATATAGGATTGGGTAACTTGATAAAATGCAAAGTGCAAAATACCTGCAAATTACCTTATGATGATAACTTTGCGATTTAATTTAAAGGTAGGTACTACATTACATAGGTAGTTTAGTTGTACTTATATGTACTTATCATCATTACATTACTATATTTACTATTAACCATATATCTTGGACGAGTAAAAAGTAAAGTCATTCATAGCCAAAACTTTAGTTAGTAAAAGTGTCAAGGAAGTCTTATGTTCAAAGAATAGATATATTGCAAGGCAACAAACTTATATCTTGTAGTATTCTGTAGACTGTAGGGTACAGGGTATGAATGAGGTAAATACCATTTCTATAACTTTTTTGTGTAGACTTTAGGTGCAAGCATATATTCATTATATATATCTATGAAAATTTTGTAAAATTCCTTGTTAAAAAGATGCTATTCTGTTCTATTCTATATTCTATATGAATGTGAGCCAATAGAACTTACGGTAAAATGATTTTTTAATGTAGAGAACATGATTCACGATGCAGTAATAATCGTACAAGAAAGGAATCATCTTTTTAAATATTATGTTAGTAAATTGAATTGATTTCAATCTACCTATGTTATATCATAAAATAGTATTATTGTAATGTAATATAAAGTACTTACATATAATAATGATTTTTTCCTCGACTTTGTGTCTCCAGTAAGAATTTCTCTTTAAATCTTAGCCTTTATTGGTTACCAATTAGGTACAATTTAAAGATCTATCTGTAGCTAGTTTTTCCTATATATATAGTAAGGATCCATACTATATGATAACAGTTACAGTAAGTATATGTACAAAGTAACTAACAAATTCAAATCTCATTAAGCATTTTTTTGTAATATGTAGGCATCTTTTATGGTTTTAGAAAAATAAATATAAAAGTGTATATCAGTAGATTATATGCTTGTACTACCCGCTACCCTAGTACTATAGGCCAGGACCTGGCCATACCTGGCCGCCAGGTATGGAGTATTTAAGTTGGGTTGATGTTGGTACTTATGTAGGTAACCTACATAACTATTGTCAAATTCAAGATGTTTATGAGATTTTTCAATAAAAAAAGCTTTATTTTTTATTTTAGTATTACCCTATTTTTATGAATATGTAATATTCGTGTTTGAATTGTGCATAAATACAACTAAAATATACATAAGTAAAGTGCCAACTACTAACTACACAACTTACCTAACAATAAAATAAATATATAACATAGCTGTAGTACTACTAACTATGCACTAAGGATAATAAATTGACAAGCATGTATATGAGGTAAGAAAAGATAAGATTAGAAGATAAAAGATTGAAAAATTTTTGCTATTAAGCTACCTACTATATTTATATAATAGTACTAGGTACTAGAGTAATTAGTTAGAGTTGTGTAATTTAATTTTCATCAAGATGCAACTTTTTAATTTGTTACATAAATAGTCGTAAAAAACACTATGAATAGATATAAGGACAATGAGAACAATTGAATTAGCTAAATTTGCGTATAAATATTTCTTAAATTTTTGCATCTTGAGGAGATTAGAATCAAGTACAAAGAAGCTATTAAAATCTTAAATATATCCAAATTTCATTTTTATAAAATGAAAAATGGGTAAGGTATAAATGTACCCAGTATAAAAATTATTTGATTTTTATTGACTTGTACCAAGTATTTTTGAAGCTTATTAAAATTTCGCCATCCTCATCATTGATTCTTTAACTTTATAAAATACTATAATATTATGTAAAGTATATAAAGTGTTATATACCGAAATTATAAAGATTTTATTTTTTCTTAATAAGCTTAAACAAGTCTTAAGGCTAAGAACACAGTCAGAGTCCTTGCTCATTCTTTCAAATTTTCATTCATCAGTCGAGAGTCGACCTTTTTTTCTAAAAAATTAAAATTGATAAAGTACTTTGCAACAAAGTAGTAGTTAAGTACTTTATCACTTCCAACTTCCAATAATAATAAATATCCTTAAAACTTTCTTCAATTAGTTTTTTTTATGTGTTTTACAGACTTTACAGTCGTGTACGTTTTATCCTTAAAAATACAATTTACTCTTTTATAAATGTATATATAGTAGACAGTAGAAATGCTTTTAAGACTTAAGATTTAATAACTACATTTTTTCATACATTCTATCTGTATTCTGTATCTGTAGTACCTACACTAATTAAGATTTAAAAGAATCGACAATGCTCTTTACAACTTTCAGTTTCAATTAATAACTTTTCTAGCTCGTATTTCATATTCTAAAATTCTAAGCATTCGAATTCTCTAGGTATAAGGAGTGCTTGTGTTTGTATCAGTAAGGTACACTTTATTTCAATATTATACATTTTACATTTGAAGATTAGAATATCTTTTTTAAATATCGATATTTAAATTACTTACAGATACAAAATTACAAAGTAGGTAGGTAAGTATATCTAACTATAAGTACTTGGTATGAGGTATTTTTTGAGAATTTGATTTGATTTCATGCTTTCTCATTTTTTCCATAAGACTAAAATTTTATTCTAAAAAATTTGCGACATCCATTTGGTACTATGTATTATTATTATTACCTATGTATAATTCTGCATAATATTCGTATGATTCTGTATAATTCCTCTAACATAACGATTAGCTCGAGTTGTGTGTTAAAAGTTAAGACATCTTTTCATAAATCTTTTATTTTAGATTTTAGTTTGTACCTACGTTTTTGTATTGTCTCATTTATTAAGAATTAAGAATGCAATGCAAGATTTACCTCTATCTATATAATATCATTGTTGACTAATATTTATTACAATTATAGCTATTCATTGAAAAATTATAAAACCTACATTGTAGAAGAACTTAATTTTCCTAAACAATCATAGTTTTGGCATTAAAGTTTAAAATACAAAAGCAAAAGCATTCAAAGTCATTGGAATTATTTGTACCACCTAGTAAACACGTAGGTACTTCATATGCGTACATAATTATTATTACCTATGTATGTATTTTGTATTTATATTTGTATTTGTATTTTAAGTATACAAAAGGACAATTGAATAAATTTTTGCAAGGGTTTTAGTTTTATACAAAAAACTACAATAAAATTTATATGTAGGTAATGTGTATATAAAATAAATAAAAACTTGAATAATCTATAGATAATTCAATTAGGTACGAAAACATTCATATTACTCGTATTACTACTCAAAATATTATGTAAATAGTTTATAAATAATCTGTAAAAATGAGAAATATTGTCGAGTAGTCCTTGTTATACTGATAAATAGCTGTTACCTTTCTTGTTCTTTTTTTTATTATTTATCTGTCTACTCGTACCTACTTAATTTTTACACATTATACCTAGGATTGAAGATATACCAATATGCTTTGTAAGTTATAAAAGCTTCACACTTCACACAAAAAATGTCCTTTTTTGATTAAATATTTTCTCAGATCTTTTAAAGGTGAGTAAGCACTAAACACTAGAATAAACTAATTAAGAAATTGTCCTCTATCTCTGGTAAAATGGTTTTGAACTGAACATATTAAAGCTCACAAATTACAAAGGACGTACCTATTTATATAGGTATGTAGTATGTACATAATTTAAGCCAATGCCAGTTTGTAATTGATCCTGTTCATTTTAGTTTGAGATATTTTTTTACAAAATATATTGTCAAAATGTCAAATCAAAATCAAATTATCAGTACTGATACTGATAGGTAGATTTAATATTAGAACATTCTTGTCCAAAATATTTATAAAATGGTCTATACGTATTAATTTGATCAAAATCTCAATTTTTCTTGTAACTTCAAATAGTTTTCAATTTGAGGCATAAATCTGCTTTTTCCAAGCTAAATTAAATGCATATAAGATCACTAATGCTAATAATAAGGTATACCATAAACATATATTTTTCTGGGCAGTATTGCTCTTTTTATTTATTTTCAAATAAAGACTCTTTGCTTAAAAATAGTACCCTAGTATTTCCATTCCATATCACTATCATACAATATTTGTTTTTGCTAAATAAATATTTACTATTTAGTAATGAACATTTGCACTTATTTAAAAAAAATGCACACAAATTAGATATAGTAGGTAGGTATCTTAATTATAAGTAATATTTATACAGTTTACAGTGTTATGCCATTCAAGTACAAGTTGTAATTTTCTGCAAAGCAAGTAAACTCGTTTAACCTTTAGAGATCAGTAGGGAAAAAACTTTCATATAATTATTGGCATAATAACTTTGCAATACATAACAAAATAGTAACATACAGACAGATACATAACACACACTGTAAGAATGTAAAGCATTTAATTCATTTCTTGTAATTTTTTGCACCCTCATATGACTACTTTATACGGTATTTAAAAAGAACTCGTCAACTTTCCATTTTTATAAAGAATATAGACGGCCAACATCTTTTTGTAAAATTAAATTTCACACCGAGCTAAACTAACACTTCTTCATATTATACACTACTACCTTATCTTTATCATACAATTTCATGATTTTATGCCATATTTGATATTTAATTTTCCATTTAATTATGACATTCTATCCTAAATACCATATCAAATATCATAATAATATTCATATCATTTCAAGCAGTCATTCATTTTATTCTAATTTTAAGTCTTTCACACAAACCAAAAATTGATATTTATCCTTTCTCTCTAATGAACCTAATGCTTTAAAAAGCTCGAAAATTGGAAAATTTCTAGCTAAAAATTCTTATAATTGATATTACATGTCCTTCTTTCTTATTACAGATATACTGGTTAGTTTTTCAAGATATTTTGCAGTTTTTTTTATAAAATTTTTTCAACTTACGTAAAATACATATAGGTATATGAATTTTGACTTTAAAACTGCTAATTTTATTTATAAGCTCCTAATAAAACCTTATAGGAGTACCTAGGTTAAGCATTAGGTATTGACCTAGAAGTTTAAATTTTCATTTAATTTACCTAAGCTCATATTATGGCCTTTTAATTCAAAAATATTCATAATTTTTAGTTAAAAAATCTCAAAAAATGCCATTTAAATGCGAGCTAAATGCTCAAAACTGCATAATTGAAGGCTAATTTGAGATTCATGTCCGCTTACAATCACACCTAATATTCCTACTTCTTTTAAGAATTTTAAGAAGGCTTTTAAACTTAAAATGAATGTATAAGTACTCAACATAGACACGTATAACAAATTACTTAAAAAAAACTTTAAAAGGGTTGTTGATAATGATAATGAGCTTTTTCTGAATATCTAAATAATATGCATTTGTAGGTAAGTACTTATCCGCATATGTATATTACGAATACGAATGTGTGTGCTAAGCCGATTGTGAATTGTAATAAGAATTTCATTTCTCTTTTTTTTACCTACTTATACTTATCTCACACATACTACTACAGATTATACTACTCTGTATACTGCATTCATTTGTGGTTTTGATTATTTTTTTGTCCTTTAATTTGCTTCTTCTCGACAATTTATTTATTTTAGACTAACTTGAGACTTTACAAGTCTACTTATACTTATACATGCTACTTATACTGACTCAAGTTGAATGGATGTTTTCATTCAACTTTCATAAAATACTTGTAGAGATTTTCAAACTTCAAATCAAACTCATAAATATACAGCAAAATCTCTACATAATGGCTGGTAGGTAAATGTCTTTCAAGTTCTCATAAAGATTTCTCAATATTTTTTATATCTCTCAAGTTCTCTAAAATTCATTTTAACATTGTTTATCTAATGTACGGATATTTGACTTCAGCTGTGAAACACTCAATTTTGGTTACATTTTAGATTAGAATATTTAAGACTCTTGGACTTAACTTGAATAGAGATTCTCAAATTCTCAAACTCAATAAATGGACAAGAAAGTCATAAATAGGCTCAAAAACCTTAAAATAAATTTTAAAATCTCACAAAAAACTGTCCTAAATGTACCCTATTTTAACCTAACTTCTGCCTAATAAATGATTATTACCTATATGGCCTATTTAGCTCTAAAAAACTTTTGGCCTAAAATTTGAGCAAGTACATACCTAAGAATTAGTTGCAAAATTAAGCCCAAAAATATCATTTCAAAGACTTGGTATACTCGTACAGTAATTACTTTAGTAAAATGTACTTACATAAAAAGCGAATCGACTTCATAGATAGATTCATTTGTAGTGTATGGATATTTTGAATTAATTTTGTTTTTATTTGTTCAAAATAAAAAAGTCAAGTCTATATGTAGAAAGGCAGTAGTGTAGTGTAGTAGATACTTAATAAATTATAGACCTCTAATTTAAATGAAAGTTTGTTACACATATGACTGAATCAAAAGTAGAAAAAATATTTTTAGTTAAATTGTACTGGTAAGGTAAGTAGTAGTAGGTGCAGGAAAATATTTAATAATAAAATATATAATTAATTTTTTACCATATCTAAAAAGCTCAAAAAAAATTGTACAGTAGTAGTAGAAAGTGCAAAAATTGTGATGTGATGATTATATTATTTATAATTTTATACTCATTTGTAGCTCAATTTAATTTTTATCATATACTCACCATCAGACACATAAGATACTGGTAGAATCAAAACAAATCACATAATTATCTTTTAATTTGATAAATTTTAAATTACCATTAACACATGGAGTTTTCTATCAACTATTTAATTACATTATTTGCCTATTTATTGTAATCCTGTATTGACCATATTGACCATATGCGATAATTTCGTGATATTTTTTTTCTCGAGAATTTTGTAATTAGTTATCATTATATCATCAGCTTTGTAGTTTGTAGACACATAGTTGGACCGATGATGAGCCTTATGTACTATTGTATGTACATATGAGGAAGTAAGGTAAGTAATTGATGTGTATGATATTAAAATTTAATAAGTATTTTGAAGATAACCGGAAACTCGAATGTGGTTTCTAAACTTGCATAGTACAGAGTACAGAATGTGGATATGGGCACAGTAACAGTATGCCAGTAGGTATTTGAGTTTGATTTTGAGAAATTTTTATGAAATCTTGACTGATATAAGGTATAGACTATAGACATTAGTTATAATGTAGGTATATGTATAGAAAATTATAATCGTTAAATCTTATCTAACTTTTTATGAGTTGACTTGACCGTTTTGGCTTATTGCCCTTATAGAAATTAAATTATCTAATGATTAAATTAACATTTCTAAAGAACTCAAAAAGAGGAAAAAATCATCAAAATATATGTCAAGTCAAGTCAAATGTTCTTTTTCTTTATAAAATATTCATCAAAAACTAAAGATAAGATAAGATGTCATATTTTGACAGTCAATATAATGATGATTTTGATCATAAATGTTTTGAGTGAAATGAATAAAAGAAATGCCTAGCATAGTAATCACTAGGTATCAAGTATCACATCAATCAATTATCAGTAATTGTCTTTAAATCTTAAATACAGATACAGAGTACAGAGTATATTGTTCGAAATATCAGTTTTGTGATTTAATTTTAAACCAAATCAAATCAAATATCTGATTTTATTTTGACAAAATTGAAAACACATACCAATATCATCAAACCAATTACCAAAACCATTCCAAAATCAAAATCAAAATCCATGGATTGCTTTAGGGTTCAAAGTTACCAGTCAGAAATTCAAACTATTCCATTGATTTGAATTTAGTTCTGGCTGATAAAATACTTATCCATTTATACTTAAGTAAAACCGTAATAATTTGTTCGTAAGTTGTAATGATACTATTCTTTGAATTATACTCGTATTATATTCCAATTCCATTCCATTCCAAAACCAAAAAAGCCTAAACCTAATCAAAATCAAAACAATGTGTTTTAAAAGTATTATGGTTTAACATTTGAGTGAGTACTCAAATGCAATTGAGTACTCATCTATTTGAGTACTCAATTAAAATACTCAAAAGTACTTAAATTCTTTGTGTGTTAAAGGTCATATACTATTTTAGTCGGTATTTTGATAAAAATATTCAAATCATTCATTTTTTTTAATTTCAAAATTTTTTTAAAATTTTTGCCAAATTTTCAAAATTTTGCAAAATTTTATATTTTTCAAAAATTTCAATATTCGATTCAAATATACTTTTTTATACGTTTTATATATGTAGGGTACATAAATACGAGTATAATTAAAAACCTAAATAGACAGTACCTACCATTTTATTTATACCTTACTTATCTAATATATGTATATCTTATTTTTAAGTATAGTATAAGGTTATCTTTGATAAAAACTTACCTGAATTATCTCTTAAAGCTTATCATAAACTGGATTTTTGAGACAATTTTAAATTTCAAAGGCAAAACAAGAAAATTTTTTCTTGAAACTTGTCAATTTTAACAATAAAATCGAGTGATTCTGACTCTGAAACAAGTCAATTGAGTCTTGATTCACTTAATTCGTCCTTAGTTAATAATAAATCGACACACTCAAATTCATCATCACCAAATACTCCAAAATCTACGCGCTGAAAGAGAGCTGGTCAAAGGTTAAGGACTTTGAGACATTGTATGCTTTTAAATAATTGGACAAAATATGAAAATTGTTAAATAATTACTGATTACTCATTGTACATATATTTTAAACCTCTAACAGCCTCATGAAACTCTATACTTACCTAAGTATTTTTAACTACCTTAATATCAAATTCAATATAATCTTAACCTATTTCTAAATTTAAAAAAAAATTGAATTTTTTTCAAAATTTTGGCCAAAATATTTCAATTTTTGAAATTTTTGGTCAAAATTTTTGAAGTTTTTGCCTAATTTATTCACCTTTGTTTAAAATTATGAAATTCTTGCCAATTTTTTTATGAATTATTGTTCAAAATTTTGCTAAAATTTCTTAAATTTTGACAAATTTTTTGAATTGTTGTTCAAAATTTTGATCAAAATTTTTAAGAAACGCATACCTAATTAGAATTTTGATTATTTTACAAAAATTCAAAATTTTGAAAATTATAATACGCTTATTTCATATATTATACCATACAATACAAAATTTAATACACAAAGAATTTGAGTACTCAATAGGTAATTGAGTATTCACCAGGTTAATCCTTATTAAGTATTTGAGTAACTCATTTAACTCAAATGTTAAACCATAGTTATATATACTGACAAGCAAGCTTGCGTAGAAAGCTTGTTTCACTTATAACTTTGATTATTACAAATGCCTTTTCTGGTGTTTCTATTTGGAAGTACCTAAGATGTAGATCCGCAAATATCCTTAATTAAACTTAATTTTTGAACTTTTGAAAATAGAGATATTGAGGAAGGATTGATTCAAATTTTGTCCGTCAGGGGTCATGTCATTGTGATTCAAAGGATTCTCGAAAATATAAGAAATTTATCTGTCGATAATAGAAATTTATCAGAATTACACAAGAAAAATGTTGACTTAAAATTACTTTTTCTCAAATGGTTAAAGGAATTTTTCTTTCTTTCAATAAATCCAACGGTTGAAGAAACACAATTGTGGATCATGTTAAATCAAAACCAACTCCTTCATGATTC
Source organism: Nanhermannia cf. coronata Gr-Ori-00579 (assembly GCA_034699045.1). Lineage (NCBI taxonomy): Eukaryota > Metazoa > Arthropoda > Arachnida > Sarcoptiformes > Nanhermanniidae > Nanhermannia > Nanhermannia cf. coronata Gr-Ori-00579. Next base: position 27,965 of record JAQIXA010000915.1, read on the forward strand.
CATCTATATCATCCAATATGACCATAATTTCAATATTCAAGCTTTTATATCAAATCAAAATGCATTACTTAGATACAACTTAAGGTTATTTTATTTCAACGAAACAAGATTTGAATGTCATTGTCATTGTCAATTATCCAATCTTAAGTATTTAGTTCGGATGCACTAAATCTACCAATACCAACAATGTCAAAATTTAGTCATAAGGATTTTCATAAAATCCATAATTTTTGCCATAGAGATGGGAACGGGTATCCTTTGGAAATGTTTACAAGGATTCAGACGACACCGGATAGCTTAATTTATACAAAGAAGTCTAATGCTCCTAGCTTGAAGAGGATAAATATCTTGAAATCAACTCCAAACTTAGGATTAGTCATTTTCACAATTTTAAGAAATGAACTAAACTTTTCACAAGGACGCATTTATAGATTTCCTCAAAGGCGAACTCAGAAATGTGCTATAATTATTGAGGAGCTTTATACAATGCAGAATATACCAAAAAAATGAATTATCTTTAAAATATTCAATATCAACAAATGTCCATGTATATTTCCCATTATATTGTCTGGATAAATTCAAATATGAGACACTAAATGAAGCCTTTCTATACCTTCCGTTTGACCTTTGGATTTGGCTTTCTATTCCTGGAAAGACGATATTTCTCGCCTTTTTGGAATTAATTTATTATAACTTCATTTCTAAGGGGGAATTATTGATACAGTTATTATTGTATACGCTAAAAGTGTCTAATGTAACAAGGTATAGGCCACTACTGTTGCTCTGGGTCTTTATTTGCGTACTTCTCAATTTCTTTTATGAAACCTATGTTTCTAGTTATACAATCCTACCCCTAAGGCCAATACTTTATGAGAAATTTGACCATTTGATTTCAAATGGATATAAATATTTATTGTTACCTGGCGAATCTATACCTTTTGTAACATTAAATGAAACAATTGAAAAATTTGGATATGAAAAGGTCTTCTTTAAGCTGATAAATATAAATACTAGTCAAAATTATTAGGATATAATTGCTAGAGCATTGGAGACAAAGTATACTAGGGCTTTTCAAAAAATCCATTTAAAGTACATTATTATTATTATTACATTGTTAAGGGTAGAACAAGGCAGGGTTTACATCTAAATGCTTTTCATTGCCGAAACCAATGGATTCCTATACTATACAAATATACATTTTGTTGGGTTTAACAGTCAGTTGCTACTTGGAAAATACAAACAGATCTTTGAGACTGGCTACCATGATTTCCTCACGAAATTTGGTAATTACTTTCAAAATTATATAGGAGAAATTGAGTATTCAAGTGCTGGTTTCCATGAGCCGACAGTTATAAAATTAACATTGAGCTCACAAAATTCTGTAATTTTCATAATGTATCTAATTTTGATTTGTTTCTGCACTCTTGCATTTATTTGGGAGATTAGAATGATTATATATTTATATGTTTGTGAAATTTGGACATTTTAAATTCTAAATACCTATGCATAAATTTAGTTCCAAGTCATTTTAATTTATGTTTAATTCCAAAATTGCATCAATAAATTAATCGATTTAATTTTTATATTCCTAAACATTTAAGATAAATTACTTATTACACGTATTGTGAAATAAGTAGATACTAAGCTATAGGCTATATATGTTAGTTAATACTTTTAAATTATGAATCTCACAATATCCCTCCCGTTGCTTATCAAAATATATCACATAAAAGACAAGGGCTCTAAATGTATTTTAAATCTGTAATTGATTGAATTTGCAACTAGTAATAATCAATTAGTAATTTGATTTTTTTGTACAAAAAGAGTACAAAAAAATTTCAGTTTTGACCCGACCCGACCTGCCTCTACTCTAAAAAATGAATTGAACATTTTCAGTTCATTTTATTATGTAAATTGATATTAAATATTTGAAATTTCTTTTTCTAATACTAATACAAGTACAGGTTTATAATAGTGTTTAAATCTAAAACTAACCATAAATCAGCCAGGAATAAATTTCTACTAATTTTAACATAAAGGCATATTGCATTATTTATTGAAAATTTAAAGTTTGAAACAAAATAAAAGGATTCTTTTTACTTAAGATTATTATAATTTAACTTATTATTCAAATGTACATTAAATACATATTGCTTACACAATACTAACCTTAACTATTATATAAATTAAGTATAATATCATCTGCTTAAATATCCTTAAATATCCTTAAATACAATATAATATATAAACAATTTCTTTTAAATAAAATTATGAATCAAAATGTAAACAAAGTGACTAAATATGTATTTACAAAAATATTTTCAAAATATTTAAGAAATAATAATATTTAAGCATGTACACTCCATCCATCATTGTTATTTCTTTGACTTTGATTTGTTGGATTAAATCGATTGTGATTTGGCATATGATAAGGTGGTAGTGTATTTTCAACATGTCTATTACGGATACCACCAGTGGTTGATTGGGCCTGAGGGTAAGGAGTTGAATTAAATCTCATATAATTTGGTAATCTAGAAGGTTCATCGAAAAATTCAGGATCATCTCCCCTCGACGATCTCTTCTTTCTTATGTAGAAAATTCCGAATATGATGATTCCAATGAATAAAAGACCAGATAGGATTCCAAGCCAGATGATGGCCCATGTTGGGAGACCGCCATCGTCATCATCATCAGGTGGCGCCATGGTATAAACACCCCGTAATATTATTTCATTGATAAATATTGGTGATCCTTTCACAGAGTTGATTTGAAATGATAACTAAAATATTTAAAATGAGATTTTTAATGGAAATTTTCTAAATCTTATCAGAAATCATATTGCAAAATTTTGAATTGGGATTAAGATATAATTTTTTTAAGAAATCCTTTTTTCAATAATCTTACCATATTTGAAGGTTCAGATAGCTCATGTTCTTTTCGATCATTTCCCCAGTCAGACTCAGGGATTGGTATTGGACGAGCTTTAACATTATTCCTGGTAGTACCTTCTGAAATTACCATAATATGTCCAGCAGTACCCCCTTCAACATAACTGTTCAGTTCAAATTTTCTAATTTCGGTTTCAGAATTTGTATAAATCATTCGACATTCTGAAAAGTTACAAGGGAACCAAAAACCATCATCTCCTGGAAATACAATATTTTGAACATTTTCTAAATATTCACAACTATGAGAAAGCTGGAGAAGTTCATCTCTATTCAAAGCATAGTGACAATTTACATCCCAAGAACCGTCAAGATCATCTTCTTCACCAACTCCATCTTCAAATTCTGGAAGTTCTGAAGATGTTGGTCCATTGGTAGTAGAAGTAGGGTCATCAGATGTTACACTTTTGATAATAATTTTATCGATTATGGCTCCACGAAGATCCCAAAAAACATTCTCAATTCTAACAAAAATTTCCTAAAATGAAAGAAAAATGTAAAATCGGTATTAAAGACTTCGATTTTCTCATTTTTAAATTTATTAATTAATTAATCATTTTAATAGGTTGCATAAGTCTTTATAGAAAAATTGACATCAAGTATTAATCATAGAATTTTCAAGTTTTTTGAAACTTGTAGTCATTTTTTAATAAAATTTTACATTTAAAAATAATTTTGGAAAGTTTTTATAGTTACAAATATTCAAATATCAGTATGTATGGGCAAATTGCCGCAATAGTTGAAAAAATCAATGAAAATTTAAAATCTCGTATACTTAATTGTAAAGGGAAAGCCATTGAGATATCAATAATAAATAAAAGTAGTTTTTTAAAAATTAAAATTTTTATTATTTTTTCTACTTATCCATTATATAAAGTAAGCTGAAAGTAAACTCTCTCTATATACTCAATTGTATAAAAATTATGTTTAAACATACCATATTCGATTGGATATTTGGAATATCTTTTTCAAAATCTTGCCATTGATTTGAAGTAGAATCAATTACAAGGAAATTAGGAGTTTGACTGGTCGAAACAGATATCCTTGCTTCAGTACCATACAAGATACCGTTGAGCGAGATTGCTTTTGGCGTAAATGAAGTTGGGTTTTTGTAGGTTATAGTACAAGATGGCGCTTCA